>CAAKHF010010387.1:0-10202 GCA_901007745.1 Hippocampus kuda | reverse complement strand
TGTATTTTTGCAAAATGACAACTTTAGCCTTGAAATGACATGACTTTTTTAAAAGTACGATTTGCATGCTTGGGGAAAATATGACATTTTTTCAAATTAAAAAATAAATAAATTGTTTGCCCTTGATCTGGAAGAGGCCCACTTTAAAAAAAAGAAATTAATAAAATTATCTCTCTCTCTCTCTCTCTCTCTCTCTCTCTCTCTCTCTCTCTCTCTCTCTCTCTCTCTCTATATATATATATATATATATATTAGATAGATAGATATTTTTTTCAGATGTAGCCTAAGGCCTTTTTCCTTTGATGTATGACTTCTTAGCTTTAAAATGTATTCCTTTTGGGCATCGGATTACACTTTTTTTTTCAACCTTTCACTTTTCAGTGTGGCCTTCATTTTGAACAAAGAACTCTCTGGGCTTAATTAGCTGGCCTCATGCAAGCATATAAGTGATCTCTAAACACCGCTGAATGAAGAGAACATCACTCCGTAAACAACTCGGGACATTTTCATTCCATCTTTTGACTCGGGTATGCAAATCTCGTTGTAGCATTTGATAAAGTCATCACGGGAACGAGAGAGAATATCCAAAAAAGGCAAATGAGGTTTGCTTGATTGAGCCCGTAATTGACTGACGGGATTCCTGATGCTTGGACTAATGTGGAACATGATTGTTTAGATGTAATAGCCAGAAAGCGTGGGCATCGCAATTGCCGCAAACACAAAACCATGAGCTTGATTTTCATCAATGATATTCCTGTACTGTTTGGATCCTGGTTGGAATCATTTGAAAGGGATCAAATTGTAACCTTGCACCAATAAAAGAAAACTTGGAAAAGAGTCCAAAGTACCGGGAATGGAAGTCAGCCAGGAAGAAAAATGTGTTTTTAGTCACAGGAACAAGAATTCTATTGGTCGACGCTCAGTGCATGTAAAATGGAAAGGCTTGTGAGGGGGGATTTATAAGCTGCGCGTACCACCCGTTGGGATTTCTCGTCCAATGCGTGTCTGGGTAATGTGTCGGATGCTCCAGATCACGGACCGTGGCGGTTAAAAAAAGTTTGTCCGCATTTTTTTCAAAGTTATGTCACTGTAAGAAAATTCAATAAATTGCTCATTATTTGAAAAAGTGGACGTGACTTTGATGAAGTCTGGAGCAAGTAGGAAGTCATAAGTTGGAGGAAGAAAGACTTGATGTCCATACTGTGTTTGAAATTCCAAGTTCCATTGAGAAAAAAAAATGGAGCTGAGAAAGACAAAATGAAATGTGGGTCATTGTCTTCTCATTTGCAAAAAAACATTTAAAAGGTTATAACATGCATGAGGGCCCACTAGATAGCGATGATGCACATATGTTCTATTGTGTGTAAGCAGAAATCTTTATTTTTTTTGGGAAGATGCCTTTTCACCAAAATACGAATGCATACCAAAATTGGTGAGTTTTCGGGAATGTTGAGGCCAACCAAAAGGCCATTCACTCGCCGAAAGAAAAACAATTAAAGTTCCAAAAACGATGACCGTGACATCACAATATCTTTTTCACAGTGAATCCTCCAACTTTAAAAGCATGAGAGAGAGAGAAAGAGAGAGAAACAGAAATTAAAGAAACGCCAAGCAGGGGAGGGGAGCGCTTGTTTTCCCTCCCCTCGCCTCCCTCCTGTTTTGAGACATGCCTTAGTTAAAAGAAATCAAACCAACGCAGAAGAGCAAACATGAACGACATCAAGTTGGCCCTGCTGGGAAGTCCAGGAGCTGGAAAATCAGGTAAGCTTCTGTGTTGAGATGTATAGTTACTATTTAAAGTAAAACACTTTCGAAACCATAAAGGCATATTCGTAATAGGATGGCAATGTATCCCATTTACTATCTTCCAATTGTAAACGTTTTCCAGTGCTGATGATTGTTGTCAAATTCTTTACAAGTATATTGGGTAAACAATTTTTCATTTGGCTACAAAAAAAATTAAAGCATCTAAGAATAATTATTGTATGCTTATAATGTTTATTTTTTCAGTATTTCTAGGATTTACAATTTTAATTTTGTTGAAATGTTTTCATTATTTTATATGAATTAAAAACTGACCACAAGTGAATTAATGGTTTTTTTTTATGACCCAGCTATTTTTTTTAATGATTATGATAGAATATTAATTTGAAAAGTACCAATTTTCCTTTTGTTTATGGTCATCCATCCATCCTTTATCTGAAGTGCTTATCCTCGCGAGGATTGCGGGCATGCTAGAGCCTATGGTTTATCATCGTATACTTTATATTTGATTTACTTTTTAAAATGTAATTAAATTAAAATAATAATTGGTTACCACACTCAATATCATGAGTGGGTCAAAATAATTGGGAACGGTTCTCACCATGTTGCGGTGCAAAAATGACGAGAGTAATGAAGGGATGAATAGATGAACGGCCCTTTGGACGCTGCAGGTGTGCCTAATGTTGTGTCTGCAGAGGAGCACGAACATCGCTCAGCACTCGAGCTGCTAATTGAAAGCGATGCTGTGCAAAGCCGCAAAGTTGGCCCACAAGCAGAAAAAGCTGACAGGCCTTCCAGTCGCCTCTTTCATGTGAGGCTTGGCTTTCACCCGCACGCTCGCAGCGACCGTTGGCACTGTCTTGACGTTCATTCCCCACCACCCTTAAATCGCCCCCCCCTGCACACACTTGAAACCTCCCGAGCACAACGGCTGCACTGATGTTTCTCTACGTCTCCTTTGTCCAGCTATACTCGTGCGCTTCCTGACCAGACGCTTCATTGGAGAATATGCGTCCGACACCAGTGAGTTGACGCTGACATTTGCCTTTTCTCTTCGCGAAGAGCAAAAGAGATTTTATTTTAAGGCCATAACACTGAGCCATTTCTGGCACTAGCTGAAAAACATTTTCTCAATGAGCAACTCCAGCAAAGTTTGTATTTTCTATAAGTGTCATATTTGCAGAAAGTTAACCACTGAAAAATCATGCACTGCCAGCTGAAAAAACAAACATATGTGCGCACACAGTGTGGGGATTGGTGAAATAAAAACAATATGGGACAATTTCTTCACGGTCTACTTTGTAGGACTGAAAGGTATGCATCACTTTGTTTTTTTTAACTTGAGTCTACTCGTACTGCGCTTGCGTGCGATTCGGTAAGTATGTTCTCAATGCAGATTTGTGCAAGCTCTGCCATATTTGATTTTACTCTATCTAGGGATTGCACTGAAATACCCTGAGCATGTATGAAAGAGCGTTCCGTCTGTTTGCGTCACCGCAGATTCTCTGTATCGAAAAAGGCTGTCCATCGATGGCAGGCATCTGAACCTGGAGGTGTTTGATCCCTGTTCACAGGTACCACGCGTTTGCCATCTGTCTTTAACATTTACTGAGCACCGTGGTATCAAACATACGGCCCGCGGGCCGGAACCGGCCCCCAAGGAGGTTCTATCAGGCCCGAAAAAATTCATAAAAGACACGGAATGAATATTTTTAATAAGGTGCAATTTATGCGGTATCCGACAGGGGGCAGACTGTTTTGATCAGAGTAATAGACAACATTGTTTTGATGAGAGAAGAAGACAACAGAGGTCTCAGTCTGTCACTGAGACAGACCCAACACAGCAGACAGTATCAAGGACATGTGAATACTTTATTCTTTACACATTTAATTGCACTCTCCTTACTTTTTAAGGTGTAGGCAGGGATTACATTTTGATTTTATATGCACATGTGTAAATGGTTTAGAAATTTCTTTCTTTACATATCTAGCTTAATCTTTAAGTGCATTACTATATTTTTCAATACCAATGACTTGTAAATTGCACATTTGTCTAAGGAAATCTAAAGTGCTTCATGAAACGTTTTGTAAAAGATACGTTCATTACATTTCAACATTTTCCTCGTGTTTTTGTGCTTCTTTACACCAAAACAAAGGAATGACATATTACTTTGGATATTTATAGCAGCGTATGGTATAATTTTAATGGTCCGGCCCACTTGACATCTACCGAGACCACATGTGGCCCACAATGTGAAATGAGTTTGACACCCCTGACTTAGCATCTTTGTTTGTGACTCTCCGGTTTTGTATGCTAGTTTAAAGCCATTTCAGATAAAGAATGGATAAATGTTAGAATCAATGTTTTGCCTGACCTCATGGTGTGACCTCAAAGACATACCGCACAGCCTTCCGTCTCCAACGTTGCTTTGGTTTGAGTTTTTGCGGCGCCATCTGTGTGCTATGTTAGCTGAGCATCCTTGTTTGTTGCTCTGTTTCATATGCTATGTTAGCTTAGCGTCTTTGTTCAACCTGTTTTCCTGGCGTCACTTCAAAAGGCATACCGTGCACCTTTCTGCCGAGACTGGCCTTAGCGACGGTAACTAACTCATTTTCCAACGTGAAACACAAAATGAAATTGAGTATGCCACCACTTGATTTTCAGGAGTGAGACGCCAAACCTCAACCAGTACATATTTCTTGAAATTGGGTACAAAAAAAAAAAATACCTGCCAAGTGGACGAGACCCAGGTTGTTTTCCACTGAGAGGACTTGAAACATATACTAAAATTCATCCAGCCTGGATGGAAATCCTTTTCGCTGCGTTTCACATAAGCAGACCTGGTATTGACCTTATCCATCCAAAACGTCATCAACAGTGAATCCGAAGCGATCCATGCGAGTATCCCAAGGCCATGTGCTGTCTCTTTAAAGACAAGACACACACACGCACACGCACACACAATGGAATGGCCCCAGGCTCTGAGAACATTGTCCCATCCGTTGGAGCACAAAGACGCCGTGAAGTCAGTAAAGCCGGAGGAATTTCATAGTTTTGTCGGTTCAAGGACGGGACCTTCTTGAATATCACCCTGAAGGTTACACAAACAGTGGTGGAAACAACTGCAGACCCTCCTGCAGTTGCCTTTTTATTGAGGATGAGGAAAACAAATCTTATTAAGATTAATATTAAACGGTGTTGGCAATATATTACGATTTATGTCATGATAAAGCGGGATCTTTAAAAAAAATATATAATAATAATAATAATAATAATCCACATCTACATGACATTGTTGAAGCGAACATGTGCCCAAGTCTATCTGAATCGTAATTATTGTTAACGACGTCTCCATATAACGGAAAAATCATCTTTTGTTACTACGCAGAGCTGCTAATACGACCTTATTTTCCGCATTATAAGGCGCACCCAAAAGTATTTTCTCATAAGCCGACGGTGCGCTTTATAATCCAAAGCGCCTCATATATGGATCAATATTCTGATTTCTTGGACCTAGTATTTGAAATGATCTGTACAGCGCTTTGTTACAGCTGCAGCAGTTGTGAAAGCTCTACATAAATGAAATTGTATTGTATTGTATTCCCTTTAGCATAGCTCTATCTAGTGGATGCATAATGCAACTGCAGCCACTATTGTAGCTTCTATTCTCTGCGCCTTATAATGCGGTGCGCCCTATGTATGAAAACAGTTTTAAAATTGGCCATTCATTGAAGATGCTCCTTATACTCGGAAGCGCCTTATAGTGCGGAAAATACGGTACTTAATGCATCTAAGGTTTTTATATATTTCTACAGGCGCTTCTGTTTTGGTGAGCAGAGAAGTTCAAATGAGCTCAGCACTTCTATCTGTTTTGTGTTGTTTGTTGTCAGCGCTCGGAGGCCAAGTGTGTACTTGAGGAACCGGTGGCGTGGGCAGACGGCTTTGTGGTGGTCTACAACATCAGCGACCGCACCTCCTTCCTCGACGCCAAGAACATCCTGCGGCAGATCCGTGAGGCCCGCCAGCAGGACCAATGCAAAGGGTCAGAAGCCCTGTCCACCACCCTGTAACTCATAACTCATCTGATTTTTTTTTCATCTCAACTCAATCTAAATTGGTTGCATTCTCCATCAAAGTCCTTCGGATCCCCTGACAAATCAATGGCGTTTTTGGACAAACATCTTAAAAGTTTTAAAGACGCTGGATCAAACATGAATAGAGATTAGTGCAATCATCTTGTGTCCGATCATCATTGACAAATGGTTTCCTACAGCAATATGGAGGAAAGGTTTGAAGACGATAACAGCACGTGCTTCAAAGCTTTAGAGAACATTAAGAAAGCACCGTCCTACTTCCTTTGAAGCTGCGCACAGATCCTCATGCCGGAATAGCTGGTTGGAATGCCAATGCTTCCATGCCCGGGCCTACTGAGGCTTGATGTGTTGACTTTCTTTCGGAGCCTATCCTGAAAACGTACCTATTAGCTGTTTTTGTACTCTCGCTGAAAGGTCTCGAGATGCGGGCCATAGCCCTGTCTAATAGAAAACTAGTCCTAACAACGATAAACCAACAGTGGGGGCTCAGTGCATGCGTTTTGTGTCAATGACTCTTTTTGACATTTGAAATCCTGCTGCATTACAAAGTTGATGTGGTGTTAAAGGGTATCGACAGCCATACCAGTGGGGATGTAGCTCAGTGGTAGAGCGCATGCTTCGCATGTATGAGGTCCTGGGTTCAATCCCCAGCATCTCCATTTTCCCATATCAGTGCCAAATTCACCCAGTGGGGTTTAACCAGATTTCAACTTGAATGAAACTTAGTGTCATTGTTAATAGTAATGGCAGAACACTCAACCTTAAATTTTCAGATTTTGCCATCAACAAGGACACCACGTTTCATTCAATTCAAAATCTGGTTTTGTCCCACAAGGCACAGGTAATCTTCAGTAGGGTGACACTACTATTCAAGTGGGGATGTAGCTCAGTGGTAGAGCGCATGCTTTGCATGTATGAGGTCCTGGGTTCAATCCCCAGCATCTCCAATTTTTTCCTTTGAAATCATTAACAATTACATGAACAAAGTTCTATTTGCTTCCGAGTTCTGAAAGGGAAACCAAAAAATAAATAAATAAATCGGACGGCCTTTTCGGGGAAAGTGTTTCATGAAGCACCACGTCATCTGTCTTTCAAATTTCATCACCAACTGCAGAGTTTGTCGTTGCTCCTGACAGTGTTGTTCTTTTTCCAGGCAGCCGTTGGGTGTCCCCGTGTGTCTGCTGGGCAACAAGCAGGACCTGTGCCACATCCGGCAGGTACACGAGGACGAAGGCCGCTGCCTGGCGCAGGAGAGCCGCTGCTACTTCCAGGAAGTGTCAGCGGCCGAGAGCTACCAAGACATCACCGGGCTCTTCACGCAACTAATCAGGCAGGTGATGGAGCACCTGAAGTACCGCGCCGACCGCCGTCGCTACAGTGGGTCCAAGTCCATGGCCAAGCTGATCAACAATGTGTTTGGAAAGCGAAGGAAGTCGGTGTGACCGAGGGATCACCGATGCATTTAGAGACATTTCCAAAAGAAACTAGAGGAAAATTGCACCTGTGCCTTTACATTTAACTGAATATCTCTTAATCCTATGATCACATGATTCTTGTTTATATTTTGTGTTTTAGAACACTTGACAATGTTTTTTATTGCACTCGGGAAGATTGTATTCACTGTAAATAAAAAGTAGCCTGTACTCAGCTCATTCCTGAAAATGTCACCTAACTCATGGAGCAAGAAGTGGGGATGTAGCTCAGTGGTAGAGCGCATGCTTCGCATGTATGAAGTCCCGGGTTCAATCCGGCATCTCCATTTACCATCTATGATGGAAAAGTATCAAAATGTGGCTTCACAGGACAGATGGACAACTGTTATCCATCCTTTGTGGAGGTCTTTGGTTGAACGTGAAGTGAGTTATGTTTAAATTAAAATATATTACTTCCTAACAAGACACCCTAAGCAAATATTTTACACAAACCCGAGTTGTGGCTGTTCCACTATTACAAAATCCTCTCAAACTATCCTCCTCACCCACAGGTCGCTCTGGATTGATTTTGTAAACTAGATGCAAATAACTAAATGTTTAGGAGAACGTCTAGCAACATGCCCCCCCAAACACAAAGTTTTTGTCGTCGTTTTAATTCAAGTCGGCGTTAGTCCGTTACTCTTCTGCCACCTAGAAGTGTAATGTTATTGAAAAATGGCCACTCAAGAAGCACTGTCAAGAAGCACTCTGGTCCGTTTGTTGACGAACGTTAAAAGGTCTTTACTGTAGCTCAATACAAGCTGTAGGCTACCGGTTTGGTCACTAGATGACAGCAAAGACTCTGACTTGTTGGTTTCAATTATAAAGCTGTTTCACAAACAGAATAACATGAGGGGAAACAGACGAAAAATAATTAGGATCGAAATGGATTTTGTCGTGGCGTATGACGTCACACATATAAGTAGGTGACACTTCAGTCACGGAAGCTAACATAACGTTGTTTTGACGCTTTGTTCACACAACTTTAAGTAGACCTATTCATTGAAAAGTGCGCAGCAGCATCGTTGTTCTTACCTCACATAGTTCGTACATGGTGGCGAGTGAGCCGTCGAAATGCAGCGAGGAGACGAAGTAAATTGTCGCGGAGACTTGTGGGTACACTCACTTGCGAGCTGTTTCAGTTTACAACTTTATTTTTAAACCACTTGAAGGAAATTTTATGATATAAATCAGTCATGTACAATTTAGCTTTAAAACACAGCAGTGTTTATTTGTCGTTTAAAACTGATAATAAAAAAAAATAATAAAACGTCAAAATTTTTGACGAATAATTAATAATAATAAAATTATTTTCCGGGCATGGGACTGACTTACAGTTGCACGAGTTGTGATTTTTTTATTAAAGTGTAAGTCATATGTCAAACATTGAATACAATGAATATAAACTAAAAATACATTTAAGAAGAGAATATTTGCTGTAAGATAATTTTGAATAAAATGTTAAAATACAAAAAAAAAATCGATAAAATAGAAATAAACACATTGGATTTTTTACTATTCATTTTATGGAAAAATAGCAAATTTTATTCATGATCATTTTCATATATAACATTTTAAAGTTTGTTTGATAAAAATCAAACAATATTAATATGAGAAAAAGTATATTTCATTATTTATTAAACTGACCTGGATTTAAATTTTGTAATACATTTTCTTTTCTATCCAAAACAGTAAATCCTTTGAGAAATCTCCTCCCGGATAAACACATCAGTGATCTGCCCACATGACGTTTGATTGACATGTAATTTCAGGGACAAACTGGTGCACAAACCAAGACGTGATTAAAAACAAAACAACATATATTTAATGCAAAACTATCACCTCTTCCCCCTGTTTTCTCCGTAATGCAATGCTGGTGTTTCTAATTTAAGTTCCTTCATGTTTCTTCCCCTTCAGCGAGATGTTTTTCTTCCAGACAAGATGGAGACGGCGCCTCCAAGCGTGGCCTTGAAGCTTCAGGTCAGTGCTCTTATTTGGCCCCTGTGAGGAGGAAGAATTGCTTTTGGCTCCGCTGAGGACAAGCCCGCCGACCACGGGGGGATTGGATGGTTGGCGGGACGTGGCGCCAGCCAATCAGGAGGGCCATCGATCAGTTCCCCTTAATCTCACAGCTGGTGAGCACATCCTCCGTCGCGCCAATCTCACAACTCTGCAGCGCTGACAACAAATTGGATGACTTTCAGAAAACGGGAATCTCCATCGAAAAGGATGCGGCCAAATCAAGATTGTAGCAGCACCTCTTCTGTCCATTGCAAAGTGGCTTTTTAGGAAAATTCGATCCCCAATGTCTGTTTTGCTTAGTAACATGGAATTTGGTAAACAACTATCATGAGTAGAAGCACAAAAAAAGTCTCAAAAAACAAGACAAAAGTAATGTGACATTTTGGTTTGAAACGACCATTTTAGGGTCATTATCCAAGGATTTTCCAAAGCCAAATTTTGAATTATTCTTGAGATTGTTACAAAATTGGAAGCATGGACACTAGACAGATGGATGACGCCAACTTGCAAAACATTGGGGTTTTCACCATTACTTGAGAGCGGAGCATGGTGGCAAATTTTGACAACTCATCTTTTCTTCACTTGCACATAAGAATTGCAGAATTACGTTACGGGCAAATTCAGCCCTCAAAGACAGTTTCACTTGGCAACATGAAATTCGGTAGTCATTATGGATGGGTGAGTACCGTTATCAGTCCAACACCGGCCGTATTTCAAGGTATTATCACTCATATCACTAGTTCCTGAAATTAGGAATTGAAGTGTGTGTGTGTGTGTGTGTGTGTGTGCTAGTGTAGGGCATAATTTGCATTAACTAAGCTTCATTTACATTTGAGCAATCTAAATGTC
>CAAKHF010010385.1:0-15494 GCA_901007745.1 Hippocampus kuda | reverse complement strand
ACACATGCACACACACACGCACACACACACACACACACACACACACACACACACACGCACACACACGCACATATACGCACGCACACACACAGGCACGCCAATCTTGATGTCACACTATGTTTTTAGAGACTCACTTCAATGAGTTCTATTCCTGTGAGTCTCAGTTTTTTTGGGGTTTGGTACAACTACTTATCAAATGATATTTAATGAGAGGGATAATACTGTATATGCTAATATAAGTTTAAGATGAAGGAATATCTGGAAAAAGAACAAATAGAACTTCCAGTAAGTAAGTAAGTAGGTCATGCACAGTACATTTTTTAAAGTTACCCTTTATTTTATAATTCATTGACTGCCTAAAATAATCAGAAAACTGTTTCCAGAGGTAATATTTACCACTCTCCAAAATCTATTTTCACAGTGGAGCGACAGAAAGGAAGATGAAATTCTTGAAAATCCTGACAACCAAAAATGTTGAAAAACATGATCAAGAAAGTTGGGACTAAAATGTGCAACTGACCAAATACACATGTATTTCTTTGGCCTTTGAATGCACTACACCTTCAACCTTCAACTAGGAACATCAAAAACAGTCATATTGAAGAATATTATTGTACAAGTATGCAGATTAATAAGGGTCAACTCAATATAGAGGGCCAAATGAGTACTGTATTTCTATTTTTTAAAAGAAGAAAAAATGTTCTATGATGCACAAACAGAAGCCAATGATAACCCATTGATGTGAATTCCAGACAGCTGAGGGCAAAGAGGAAACATTCTTCCATGTCTGCAAACTGCGTGAGGCCTGTGCAAAACTCTTAATTAACCGTGCGTAGGAATGTTGCTCTATTGTGATGCAATTCTCATGTTCCTGTTTCTCTGCCTGCGCTTTGTCCCGTATTTATTTGACTCCCCAGTCTCCTTGGTGAGCACCGGTGGGCTGGGCCTCCTGCACCGCACTTGCTGACAGTGACAATCAGATGGGTTTTTAGGCCCAGCTGAAGCAGAAGGAAGACGCCCGATTATTTCTCAATTGCTGTGTTCGTTTCTCACCCGCTTCCTGAATGAAATAAACTCTGTTCATTAATCTGGTCATATTTTTGTTGCCTGCTTTTCGGTCCAAGATTGAGTGTTCAACACCTCATAACAGGCATGCTCTCTGTCTTTTGAATGCTCATACACAAACACACGCACACACACACACACGCACGCACGCACGCACACACACACACACACACACACACACACACACACACACTTTGCACACTCCGTCTGTCTCCCTGTAACTCTCTCACGCTCTCGCTGAGTGCGCAAGCAGGAATGTGGCCAAGACTCTTGGAGAGTCAGCATGTGTGTACCACCCTCCAAATGAGAGCCACGTGGAGGGAAATGCCTGCCATCTGAATGCTCTGTAATATCAATAATTGATGCTCTTGAGGAGTAGTAATTAAATTAGTTAATTATGCCAGTGAAATTACATGTAATTATGAGACTGGAGGGTATGTTTAGTAAATTAGTCTCATCCATGCTCAGTGTGTGAACTGCTGCCAAATCGTATTCCTCGATGATTCGGTAATTCCAATCCACTCTCTGTTTGTATCCATTCCAGACACCATCTGATCAGGATTACGTCTCTGCCACTGAAGGAATGTCTTTGTGCCCTGCCAAAATACACTGCATGACAGCAATGCAATAAGTGGCTCTGGAAATAACATCACATATTTTAGTCCCACAGTACACTATCACCAATTGTAAATATTTTCTCTTTAAATTTTCATATGACTTTGCATTTCTCCGAAGTAGAAAGTCAAAGGAACAGCATGATAAATGGATTGATTTATTATCCTTTATCTGCGGAGGTCCTGCACCCATGAGCTGAGTTTGTGAAGGTTCAATGCCTTGCCCAAGGGCAGTGCTTGGGACGCAGAACAACACCTCTCCAAATTCAACACCTGCACTACTTTTCATTTCCGTCTCTTTCCATCCACAGTGAGATTTGGCAAGCTGTCAATGCAAAATTGAGTTCTCACTTCACTTGACAAAATGTTTGGATTTATACTGCCTCAAATGAAGTACAAAATATATACAAACACACACACGCACACAATATATATATATATATATATATATATATATATATATATATATATATTAGATAGATATATAGATAGATAGATAGAGGACTCTCGATGTAAACAGTACCTCCTTATTGAAGCATTATGCTGTCTTTAATCCAGAGTCTTATCAACCTTCAATAATTATTTTTAATAAAGATCCAGATAAGATGCATAAAGCCTTGTATATTGCATTTGTTAGCAGTACCCGGCTGTCCTGTTTCCAAATGACTTTGTTATGATTGTGTTGTTCTGAACCTTAAATAAACTACCCCTGCTTGAGCATATCCTTGCTTTAATTACGCAAAATCATTTGCATGCACGAGAAGTGCCTCGACCAGGATCGTCGCACTGAATTTTATTAGGAACGTTCTTTCACAAATGACAGCAAACCTTTAATAACCCTTTTAATTGCATCAGATAATCCCCCATGATCCTCATGTATGTGGTTATGAAGCCCGATTTTTGCTTCGGAATAGGCTCCTCACTCCTCTAATTTTCTCCTATGAGCCTTTGTTGTTTTATTCCGAATATACAGTCATATCATAATCAATCAAGACCACTGACAAAGTTGTGATGGGTTTGAGAGGATACTTTGCATCTTAAAAAAAAAGCATGTCATTGGCAAATTCTTTCCATTTCTCCAATGCAGTTTGAACACAAGCTACACACCCTTTGGGCTGTAACACAAACGAAACATGCAGTTCCACAAAGTCATAATAAAGCATATTGTGCAACAAATTTATATAATCACAATGTTGCAAGTCATTTCAACCTTAACATAGATAGAAGATCACTAATGAAGGGAATTTAAAAAAAAAAGGAAATGTCCAAACGTTGCACTCTGAGAAAGACGTATGAGTTGCTCAGTGTGCTAATGTTGCATTCCCTAAAATAATTTAAATTAATGTGCCATGAAATAGATCATTAACAAGGATGCATGGGCCATACGTGCAGACAGACAGATGAGGATGCTGCGGCTTCCATAAAATAGCAGACATCATTACACAAGGCCATACTCGGCAATGTTAATAACTTCAAGAGAAGAGCTGCGGTTTTATTGTGATAAATATGGGCTTCTTTTCTACAAGTGGTATAATCAATCCAATCCCACTTTTCATTGAAGCAAAATTCATTTACATGGGTCATGATAACCACATATCCAAATAGGACCAGCCAGACTCTGCTGCCTCACTTTTTATTGGGCAGAGGTTGTCAGTTGAGTCAAAGTAGTTTCAATTTGTAGCATCAACTCAACTAAGCTAACCTATCAAGTCAAACGACCGTCGAGCTCAACATACGGCACCGTGAAACACTATTTCCCCCCTCCTTCTTAAAGGTTGTCAATGATACGGTTTCTCTATTTCTAAAATATTCCCTGCATCTTAATTTACACTTGTTTGCAAGACAGACATCAAACAAGTAAAGTTGACACTCAATCGTTTTTTTTAGGTGGTAGTGAAATACCCTATCTTGGACCGTCTCATCTGATAACTTCGCTGACTGGCTGCCAATTTCATTCCAGAAAAAAAGGCTTTGTCTTGTGCATGCTAAATTCCTCTTTTAGTCTGAAGAATAAATTAAGGATGCCTTCTTCCCTCCTTTCCGTTAATTAGGGGTTGTCAGCACACAGAGCAAGTCTGTAAGTGTTCCCTGGATCTACCGGTTCTGTAATGAGCCATTTTAACCTTGAGGTTTACAAGGTATGGTTGTGAAAGGTTATCTGTCTCTATATGTGCCCCACGACCAGTTATGGGTGGAGCCTGCCTTCCCGCCCAAAGTCAGCTGGGATAGGCTCCGGCAACTCCCCGCGACGCTCTACAACACAGGTGTCAAACTCAAGGCCCAGGGGCCAGATCCGGCCCGCCACCTCATTTTATCTGGCGTGCAAAAGCAAATCAAACATGTCAACTTCCATGATGCCAGCTAAACGCTGTCCCAAATTTTTAAATTCTCATCTGTAATAAATAAGAAGGATCTTGTAAGCATTTTCTTGGAACCAACCCCATCATGACAGTAACTTAAACAAAAGTGGAGTCAACTGTTATTCTCGACTTCTTTATATGGTTTCAGAAATAACGGCCCTCCAAGGGAAACGGGAAGGAAAATATGGTCCATGACAAAAATGAGTTTGACACCCCTGCTCTACAGGATAAGCGGTGTTGCAAATGGATGGACAGATGGTTTACCATGGTTCTTGTCTACCTTTCACAATGCCAAAGTGAGCCGAAATAATTACAATCAGTCTTTTCGTGTTTGGAAGTTTGTCCAATACACAAGCGTAAGGTGTGAATGCTGAAAATACGATCATCATCAATCAATCGCTAGCTAGTGTTCTCACTTATATGGTCTACTTGTATGGCTGCAAAGCAACACAGATTTAAAAAAAAAAAAAAAAAAAGGACTGCGGACAAACAGCAAAGTTGTCAAAACACCCTTTTTCAGGAGTGGTGAAAAAAAACCCCAAAAAAAAACCATCTGTGATGATGTCATGTTATGTGCTGTGACAGTGCCATGATGGGAAGTGTTGCTGAAAGACAGGAAGTGTAAATAACACACATTCTGGAACTGTGAGATCAGCCGTCACCTTCACCGCCCGATGAGGAGGTGCGCAATGATCCCACCAAAGATCGAGATATTAAAAATTCTTAAATTCTAGTTGCACATTCTCACAGTATTCTGCGTTTTAATCCATAATTTAACTTCCAATCTAACAGTTACATCTCTGCAACAACCCGACGCCTGATGTGACAACAGATTTGACACAATCCTGTAACAGATGGTGACGGAATTGCCAGGAAGTGTATTCTCTCAAGGAAGGTGTGACACATTTATTGGAGCATAAACACAGAAATGGGATCACTCAAAGGTGTTCTCATACAAGACACATGAGTGCTGGACCAAAAGTGGCTATTAAGTTACATGAATTTCGACATATGCAATTTCAACGTTTTCTTTGAATTGATTTTTTTGTTTGTTTATTATAATGATTATAATCCCTTAAGAAAAATTCAATTTGCACACTGCCATATATTTTTGTGTTGCACAAGACACAGAACACACGCAAACAGATATGGAAAGTCAGAACTAGACACAATCGGGATTGCATTGACCAAGTGTGCTAAACTGCCTCATAGTTCATTTTGCATGTTACGTGAGGAGTATGTTTGGATTCATTTGTCACATAAAACGTGATTAATAAAACCAAAGATGATTCGTGTGTCACGTTGCGAGGTGGTGGTGGACCCCAAAAAGCAGGCAGGAGGGAGGGAGGAGCAGGGTGTACTTGACAAATTGTATTAAAACATAGAGAAAACTAATCCAAAACAAACAAAGTCCAAAGTATCAAACAAAAAAAAAAGACTGAAGCTAAAACATAACAGTGACCAAAGCATGACTGAAACAAACCTGACAGCAGCAAACAAGCAAACAATGACCCGACACTGAGTAGTTGTGCCGGGAGTCCTTTTAAACAATTACATAACGACCAACAGGTGTGCAGCTGCAGGGGGAGCCCTACAGTGCCACCTGTTGGTCACAAACAGAATCATGACATCGTGGTGCCTAATTTTGCATATTTGAATAGCATGTCTGAAGGGCAGGTACAAACCAGCACGCAAAGCAGTGACAGCGTTGCACAGGCAAAATGAGAGGTTGCAGAGGAAAACTTGTTAACATTTTTGAAATGCCAACAAACATTATAGTGATGTCTATTCCACAAAACAATTTTGGAGCTACTGAATGAGCTACGCCTTGGGGCTAGTCATAAGACTCTCACCTATGACAATACTCCCTTCATTTCTGCATTGCCGCGTTTGCGTCTGGGTCATCTCACCGCACTGTGACAATTGATGTTGTACTCCCCCAGGGTAGTTTTCAGGGTGTCTTGTGCCATGTTTTAATTGCAATGTTATGAAAGATGGTCACAAACCTGTGCATCAAAGTGCCATGTCTTTTTTAAACATGTGAATTGAACGTTTGTGTCACCTTGAAAGAGTAAACTCTCTTGCTCTACCAAATCAAGTGGTATCTCCAAATGAATCAGCACATTTTTTTTGTAAAAAAGAAAAATCATATTACTTGATTGTTAAATAATTATATCATTAAAAAGGTCGATGATCAGTGTTAAATAATCACACACAATCAACGTGGGGTTATGTTGCATCAAGCTTAAACATATTGCTAATGATCTAACACTCCAGTCATTGCTTGCACATTTTGAATTGTTGTAGGGGTAATAAATAACAACTGTGTTGTTGCCCAGACTTTGATTCTTTGGTACTGAGCAATATGTGCACTCAACGTTTTTATAAACACGCTATTCACAAATCTGTTTGTCGTACTCTCTGTTAAAAGAAACATGTTATTGTTAGTGAACATCCCTAATTAGATCCAACTATCACATGTGAATTGTTGCAAAGCCGCAGCCGAGGAAGCATTTGGGATTGGTAAAGCAGAAATGTGAAAGGATTACGTCAAACTGTTGCAAATCTTTTTCAGGGATTAGAGAGGCTTTAAATCAGGAGAAAACCCAAGGGTGTCTTCTCAAGGTCTGTGTATGAGGTGTGTTTACTCTGGAGATGGCACACACACTGATATGCACGCCTCAAACACACATGCACCTGAGTGAGATTCGAGCAAATCATTACACTCCTGTACAGACCTGCCTTTTCACATCTTGAGCCCACATACACTCGCAACCATATATGTTGCTGTCATTGAATCCTATGAACACATATGTTTATGTGTGTGCGGCGGTCGGTCCGTTATTGAGGTATGAATGGGCCTTGGTTGCTGCCAAACGCCACCTCGGACGCCATTAATCTGTGAGATGACCCACAGGGTCAAACCCATTCTCTTGGACGTGTCCCTTATTGTAGCAGGCAGTTTAGAGGCTCATCCACAGTCAAGCTCAGTTAAAGCGTGAACAACCCGGGGGCTAATGGACAGTGCGGCCATCACATCTCGTCTACGTCTGCCTCAATGTGTCTGACAGGGAAGGCAAAGAGGTTTCAAACACAGAGCAAGAGTCAACCTGACAGCTGTCAGACTTGAAGACTAAAATGACAGACAGGACAATAGACAGGCCGAACGAATTTGCACTCGGGCATGTACCTGACGAATGCCAGATAATGATCAGCCACATATGCACATAAACATTGGAAAGTAGTGAACACACACATGCACAATACACAAAAAGGACGACGTTCCGTGGTCTTTCCCTAATGAAAACACAGCAAAGGAAAGGTTTGCTATCGTAATGAATGGCAAGTTCTTATTATGAGCATCTACAGGTATATATATCTGTGTATTCTGTGAACAGCTGTGTAAATATTAACAATAAAATGTATACTTAACGCTACAAGCCATGTTCTATATGCATGCTATATGCTCAATACAAATTGTATTTACCGGTAGGCACTTTCTGAATCGAGTGAGTGAGTACCATCCACTAAGTTCTTCTGTGTGGTGTATTGCCCCTGAATTGAGTGGCGAACAATGTGAGAGGCTAATCATGCATGACTCATGTTCTTTGGAGCTACCTGGTGACCGCAAAGTTCATGTTGGTGATTCCCCAGGTCAGTTAGTGAAACCTGAGCGAAAAAAATAGACTAATTGGGTAGTCAATAATATAAATCGGTAGTGCAACATTTTACAATGAATCACTTTGCTACAGCAACTTTTGTGAACCATCGCCTTCTCTGTAAAAAGATGTTGGAGCTGACAAATGAACTTGGAACTTGAAGACCTCATTGGAGCCCTTCTGAAAGATTGGCGCTTCTTTGTTGTATAAAACAACAAGCACAGCCGTTGGCGTGTACAATGAAATGGCGTACCTCAAAGCAGTGTCCTGGCCCCCCTTCCGTATAACATTTACACCAACAACCAGCCAAAGGACCGTTTCCTTTATGCCAATGACCTCGGTATAACATCCCAAGAGAGTATGTTTGAAGCAGTGGAAGCCAACGCCACCACAGTCCGAAAGGAGCTCCTTACTATCAGCAAAACGAACTGCATCCCAACACAAAAACCAAAGTCTGCTCGTTTCACCTCAGGAACCGTGAGGCCAACCAACCTCTGCACGTCACATTGTCTGGAAAATACTTGAACACTACCACAACCCAATCTATCTCTGTGTCTCCCTGGATCACTCACTCTTCTACAAGAACCATATCGGCAATGCCAAATCCAAAGTTGAGACCCCCAATAACATCCTATGGAAATTGACAAATTAAAAATGGGGAGCCATAGCATCCATCCTAAGAACAAATTTTCTAGCCCCGTGCTATTTATCAGCAGAATATGTCCGGCCGGTCTGGGAGAGCTCGGCCCACGCGAAGAAATTAGACCCAGCACTGAACAACACCTGCTGCCTCATCACTGGATGCCTGAAACCCACTAACACAAACATTTTACATCACCTTGGTGGTATTGCCCCTCCCAAAGAGCCAAGTTGAGAAGACAAAGGCCTCAACAGTTGAATGCCACAATTTTAATGGACGCATTCTCAGGACACAATAACTGAAGTGAAGAAAGAGGTTTTTTTTTTAAACCATGTCCAAGACCTAACAACATCCTGGGAAGAAATCAGACTCCAGCTCGGATTGGAAATGCTCCAAAAGCAACCCCCACCAGTTAGCATGCAGACACCACTTGCTGAGGAACTCTCTCCTGGCTCAGGCGCACCATGAAACCAATGGAAAACCCTGAGCTGCCTAAGGAGAAGAGCAGGATGATCCTGGTTTGCTCTAAGCAAATGTGGCTGCACCAACAATCTGTGACTCCAAATCACATGCAAAGATCTGTATGATGAAATGGGAGACTGCTATATAACACGACTTTGAATATAGTAAAAGAACAACTTTAGCCCCTTATAGGCCATACCGTACTTGCGAGTCAAGGTTGTAAGGTCCAGACCTCACAGCCAATGTCCATACAGAACAAAACATGCTTTTCAATACTTCAGTTGTTGGAATTTATTCTTCGATTTGTAATATCAGCACTGTCTGTATTTAATACTCGATGGCCACTTGAGGCAAAATGTACTGCATCACTCTCTGCTTATGGGACAACGTTACTGCCTTCAAAATCGTTTCAAATCACCAATGTACCTCTCCCAAATTTGTTTTGCAGTGTTTCTTATGTCTCCTTCCAATGTAACGATGCTTGTACAATTTGTGTAGCATTGGGGAAAGCATTCCTTTTCCAAAAGCCGTCCCTGATATAGACAGATGGCATCAATTTAAAAGGTCCCATGGAAGTGTGTTATTTCTGGTGTTGACAACCCACACAGCCACAGAAACATGCTGGGAAACACACACTTGGGCAGATGTATATTGTACGCTCATTTGTATCCAGGTCTGTGGGTGTGCTTGCAAAAGCCATACATATACATGTCATGTGGAAATAAACACAACATGAACGTGCCATACAGGTATGAGACGTAAGACACAACCAGCACACTAATGTCACCCATTTTTCACTGGCCCATTTCAGGAGCAATGCATAAATATCAGCATTTATGCTAGCAACCGTTAGCCCCCACCCCCACTGGTTTTGAGCTATGAAAATAAAGGCAAACGAAATTCTGCTGATGCATGAAATTTGGATGGGAAAGGCACACAGTAGCACCTGGTGGGATAGCCTCAATTGGTGGCTGTTAAATAGCTCTCTGTTTGTGCCAGCTGCTGCATTGTTGGACTGAGACAATATGAGAGTTCCAGAAGGTTGACACGAGTGTGTGTGCGTGTCTGTGTGTGAGTGAGTGTGCGTGCTTGCGTGTGCTTGTGTGTGTGTGTTTGTGTGCGTGTGTGCATCTGTGTGTGTGAGTGTGTGTTCATTTTTACGGGCGTTTTCTAGATATTGTCGAAACACCACACACGACTTTCTGGATTCACATGTAATTGCAATATGTAAAAGTGTGGGACACAGCACACAAAGCACCCTTGAGTTCCAGAAGGCAGCTGCTGGTTAATTCATGATGGTACTTATACGCGCACAAGGTGGGTGTACACAGTGTGGAGTTTCTCTGCTGGGACTGCGGAAAAAAAAATGTTAATTACTGCAAGGCAATGCATGCTTTCATACTTGATTGGTTCGATAATTTTCAAAGTGTAATATTTTCTCCAAAATATATTGTGATTCACACCCGGTGGCGTTTGTCTTCACAATAACGCTGACGATGATGATGATGGTAATGTCGATGTTGATGATGATTCAATTAATGTAGTTTGGATCTTTTCCCTGTTTTACAGCACAATTCCACTTTTGAAACCTAATGTCCCTTTTAAATCACTAGTGCTTCAAAAAGGCTTGTTAATGAATGTTGAAAATGAAAACATTGTTTCATTACCTTTCCCTTATCAAAAGTGTGGGGCATGTCTCTGTTACGTTTTGCATGGTGGTAGTTGGAGGACCCCAAAAAACAGGAGGACAATGGCAAAAACTAACTGAAGTACTCAAACAAAGTCCTGAAAACCACAAGGAACCAAAGTAACAAAAACCTATGACAGAAACAAACCATGACAACAGCACACAGACATTCACAGGGACCCAACATAGACTGCCAGAACCCAGGGAACTAAATACAAGCAAAGTGATGAGATCATGAGAAACACCTGGACAAGACACAAAGGGTTCAACACAAGGGACACGGATGACGAGAACAGGTCGAGACAAAAAGGCCTCATGAGGAAACAAAACCAAATGTAATCTAAACAAAAACATAACAGTGTCTCTACACTGTGTTACAGTAGGACTTGCAAATAGAGTTCTAGGGCTCTATTTTCATAGCTGCTGCACGTGCACTCAGGATAAAAACTGGCACAGCTTGATTTTTGTGTCGGTGTGAGCCTTGTTGAGCGTGTTATGCAAATTTGTAGACTGTGCAGCGTCAAGCTGGGCATTCCAGCGGACCCAGGGCAGAGCCATGGTGCACCTGACAATGTGGTGGCTGAATGTAGAGTGAACATTAAACAAGCTAATAGCAGGTCTAATTTGTGGCAATGGTGGTGGAATGTGATTTTGGTGAATTCGACCAAGGTGCAGGCAGACAGATTCTGAGCTCCGCAGATATGTCTGGTGGATATCGTTGTATTTCATTCATAAATAGGATAACAGGATTCATTGAACTCTCGGAGTCATTGAAGAAATCAAATAATTGAATGCATTATTATTATTTTCATCATCTTTGTTATGTTTAATCACCCCCTGGGCCGTGGTACAACTATGTGGGAGAAGTGGTGGGCTAGCGCACAATGATACAAATGATCAGGTTGGAAAGCGGTCTCCAACTGCTCACTTCAAAGCTGTGGTCTGTGATTGCCTTGGCCAATTTTACATACAGTGGTACCTCGACTTACAAACGTATGTCCATACGAAATGTTCAAGTTACGAAACGTCTCAACAGGAAAATATTGAATCTTGTTCCAAAAGAAATTTCAAGATACGAAAGATAAAAATACAGTATGGCCTGCTAGTCGCAGCTCCGAGTTTCCTGAATGCAACATACTTGTAGCTGCTCTGCTATTGACGAGCATCATCCTGGCATGCCATTGGCTAAGAGGGGCTTCTACCGCATGTGTTTATGCGTGTCGAGAGATAGACAGATAGATCTGCATGTATGCAGCGTCCTTGTCATTCTCTCCTCAGGCCATGAGGTGTTCCGATAGTTTTATGTAAATGTGAATCACCCAGAAAAAGTGTTCTGCGGGCGATCGCTCACTATGCTGACGTTTGCCTTGGACATTTTCAAAGGATTGTTAAAAGCCGACAAAAGCAAACGTCCTTGGATCCATTCTTTACAAAACGGCAGGCAAAAACCACTTCTGAGAGAGAACATGGACTAAAGAGGGCAAAAAAATGATGAGGACGCAGTTAAAAGTGAAATGACCATCGTTTTTATTCTTTATTCTTTGTTTTTTTACATTATGCACAACTCTCATTTATTGTGCAATAATCTAATTGTAACTTGTATGTGTTACATATTTTGATGCATTTCAATGCTCTAGGAAACATTTATGTCAGAATGTTTTTTTTGGGGGGGGGGGGCTTGGAACGAATTAGGGCATTTATATGGAAAACGTGTCTCTACTTACAAATTTTTCTAGTTAAGAAATTTCTTCCAGAAGCAATTAATTTCGAAAGTAGAGGTAACACTGTATCTGCAAGAGGAGATCTTACTGTTTCCTTATTAATGTACTTTGCGTGTATCAATCTCCTGCATATATTCCAGCCATGTAGACCGTGCACCTCTCCTGTGCTGAATTTAAAGGGAAGGAGAGGAGGCGCTTCCAATGGGCGGTAAGGCTAGTTGGTTGTGTTCATGGTCAGAATGGTAAAAATGCATGTTTCTAACTATGTGCGTCTATGAAAACACCAAAAGGAAAAAACACGACCCATGCGCACAGCTAGACTGTTCTTAATAGGACCCTTTTTGTACAATGGAATGAAATGAAGAGGTTTGACTACTATGGGTGTATAGGAAGGATTATCTGCTGTAAAAATGAGCAGCCAAATTATTAGTGTTTGTGTCAACATATAGTATCAAGAACATCATACAATTTACAGTATTTACATCCACTGTTTGGTTAAAAATGCTGTTTGACTTTCGCTCTTAGATCTCATATAGATGTATCTTGATGGAATTGATGACATTTACTCTACCACACAGCACATCTCATTAGTGCTCCCTACTAACCTTCAACAACTCACTGACTCTTCACGCGAAAGCTATTAATGAGGGACCTGAGGGTTCCTAATAAGCAGTTTTTCTTTTAATTAAAAAGTCTCCATAAATAATCACCTCATAACGCACCTGTCAAATTCCATCCAGCCCCCACTTAGTTTGACTGTGCAATTAGTGACAGCGCAATCTATCTATCTATCTATCTATCTATCTATCTATCTATCTATCTATCTATCTATCTATCTATCTATCTATCTATCTATCTATCTATCTATCTATCTATCTATCTATCTATCTATCTATCTATCCTCCAGTTACAGTACAGCTCACAAGAATGTAGTCATAAGGTTAGTGTGTCTTAATTATTGATGGTCATATAAAACTTTGCTCTGCTGTGCTGATTTGGCGGCATTAGCGAGGGTGGCTGGCCATGCTGAATGATTTATTCCGGCCAGGATTCTTCATGGGAGTATTTTGAATTTTGATGAAGGAAATATTTCCTCTGTGCCGGCAAATTAATGAACGCGTAAGCGGTTTTCTGATCGTCCCAGCAAGTCTCTTGGTTGCAATATGTAAGTAGTACCTCTTTCAGACAGACATACAGTTTCATATTTTTATTATATTATACCGTATGTGCTTCATTTCAGCTTACAGAAACAACTTGACAGCTGTGAAGTTTATGTTTCTGGAAAGCTCAGCTACATAATTCGACAATTCAACACGGGTGAATCGTTCCCCACTTCATTGAAAAGTGCCACAGTGGACTTTGTGTGCACATGACAAGCCTTTGCATGTGCATGTGCTTCCATTGCTCATTTTGTCAAAGCAAGACATGTGGTGGAATGTACATGTTTAGCCGCAACTAATACCTCAGATCAGTGATGTTTGTTCACAAGGGGTGGAAGAATCTAGGAAGGAAGCAAAATGCCTAATAAGTAACCCTGGAATGAAAGTATAACACCCTGCGTGTCATCAAGGTTTTGTCACTATGTGGCCCCCGCAAACAGTTTTGGTAAAGTTGTGCAAAGATACATGTAATGTTTCAAAATCGTGAAAAAGAAACGTTAGGTCCACTTTAGGTTATGTGATCACTTTTGCTGTTGAATCATACGAAAAGCATCCTGTTTGTCAAAGGTGAGGTCTGACAGCCTTACACTGTCTTTTCACACCAGGTCTTGCCCTGAAGTCATTTAGGTAAACAGCAAATCTCTTCACGCCTACCTTTATTGACTTGTCGATTACCGGGTACTACAGCTTGGTGCTGAAAATAAAACATCTCACTGAAATGGTTGACATAGCGAAGTGACTGATAAAAGAGCAGGAACTTACTTGATAAACAGAAAAAGAAAACTCCATCCATCAGCCTGTCCAACCATTATAGGTGGATTAGTGAATCAAGTATTCAAGTGAACCATCAGACGGCACTTGAAATTTGATGCAGATGCAGTTACAATGTACGCCACACGTTCGAATAATATTGCAAATGATCATTATTATATCAAATGGATCGAAACTGTCAGGTTTTTTTCATTTTTGTTTTCTTTGTTTCTTTTCTTTTTTTAATCCTGCCAAGGTTGTCATACACTAATGCACTGATTTCAAGCTATACCAATCAACCCCATGCCTTACTGGTGCTTGATAAATTAACAAGTTTCAAGCAGGGGTCCCCAACCACAGTGTCCACACAGAGAGACTGATTAAAAACATATGTTTAGTTGGCTCTTACAGCATTTTAGTTGTGATATTTATTGTGGAGTTTTTCTCCGTTTATTTTCAAATGTTCACCTACAACTGTAAGGAGCGCCCCCCCCCCCCCCTTCAAACATGGTGCCAGCTGACATCAAAAGACAAACCTTTGGAGTCTTTTGAAACAAAAATAGATAACCTCGACACAGGACCATCTTGTTGAAGAGAAATAAGCACAGGGCTCCATAAAGACAACAACTACCTGCATTGTAATGGTGCAAAGATGAGTTCTATATTTAATCATTCGTTTTTATTTGTTTCTATGCCAGTTTGTCAAAATATGTCAACATGAAACCAGGCGATGAAGCTGTGATGAAGAACACCAGAAGCACAGCACCTTTTTTTATTGACGGACCATTAAACATGCATTCAGTCCCAAGCACTGTATTCTGATTAGTTTATTTATTGCTTACCATTTTTTCTAAAAAAGAAAAGACAAAAAAAAACATTCTCTTCCTCAAAGTGTAAGTTCAGCCGGAATGCTCTGCACGTCACAACTGGCCGTCTACTCACAGCATTGGCTGGTGTAAGACTAACTAAATGTGATTTATCTTTTAAATAGGTTTCAATGTATATTCAGTCTACTATAATAATAATTTGCAGGGGTTGCTCAGGTCACAGTGATTTAATGTTTCGTTGTTACAGATCTCAATGTGAAGAATACATTTTACATTTGCTGTTGTCATGTTCATCATCACTTTCTTAATTAGGTGCTCTGAAAGCACCATGTAGCGTAAGGGATGTAAAATATGGTACATATCAATTTTAAGCAGTACTAATTTTCATCACGTCTGTTATAAAGTGTGTTGTGAAATGTAGGAAAATGGGGGTCCCCATTTGTTAATAGTTGAGAACCAATGATCTATACTGTATAAAGTTTCAGTTAGTCAAACAAATACTGCTGTTCTAGAAACTACAGAAATGTCTACCCATCCATCCATCCATCC
>CAAKHF010010381.1:20014-31189 GCA_901007745.1 Hippocampus kuda | reverse complement strand
TGTGTATATATATATATATATATATATATATATATATATATATATATATATATATATATATATATATATATATATATATATATATATATATATATATTAGTGCCCTGCAACTGGTTCAGGGTGTCCGCCGCCTACTGCCTGAAGACAGCTGGGATAGGCTCTAGCACCCCCCGTCACCCTTGTGAGGATAAAGCAGATCGGAAAATGAATGAAAGAAAAAAAATATTTATATATATATACACACACACACACACACGTCTATGTTGCCTGTTTTAAATCTTCAGTTTGTCCTCATCACATTGTTTGTGTCTGCAATCCCAAAGAAACTTGTACTGTAATTAAAAAAAAAAAAAAGACTTGTACAGATGCCATTTCTACAGAGCCCCAGAATTGACATTAAAAAAAAACTATTTTGTTCACATGCTGTAACTATTATGTACGCATGAGGAACTACTTTGTAGGCATTAACTACTACTGTGCACATGGACAACTACATGGTGTGCACAAAGTAGGTAGAAAGTGCACACAAAGTAGTTGTTTGTGCGCGTAAAGTAGTTTGAGCGTGCACACGGTGTAGCCATGGCTCCTTGCAGGTCACTTGAACAAGAAAATCGAGCGCACCTTCTTTCAAAGTTGAAAAGTTGAAGGAAAGCTACATAATAGACAGGAGCAGCGTGATCAACTTTTATTTTAGGCTCGGGATGAGTTCCAAGGACAAAAAGCTTGCCATTGCAAGGAATCATTATCACCAAGAGACATTTCAATAGTCTGTTGAGAGCCAGCTTGCTTTACCGGCGGAGGTACGACTTGGACACCGGGATCGATTTTATTGTTCAGCAACTGCAACACTCTGAGAGGGATCATGGTTACTGGATGTGTACGAAATGAAAACCTTTTGTCATAATATCACTACATAATGTTGGTATAAAATAAAAATGTCAGATGCAATCACTTGTGGGTTTTTGAAGGCACTGATTAGGTCAGCGAGAAGCAAGTCTGTTAAGGTGGGCTCGATTAGTTTACCCTCTTGTCCAATAAGGGATCAGCGCTACTTGATGTGCTCACTGTAACTATTTTGTGTGCATGCTGTATCTATTTCGTGCGTACGAAGTAGTAGTTCGTTCACACAAAGTAGTATTTAGTGTGCACGAAATAGTAATTAGTGTGCACAAAATACTTATTTGTGCACACAAATTAGTCGTTTATGCACACATAGGTTTTTTTTCAAATGTTTTTCTTGTTTTGATATTAGTAATACTATCGTTGTATCTATCAATCTAGAAGTAGCTAGCTAGCCAGCTAGCTAGCTAACTGGCTAGCTAGCTACTTGTTTATTCACAGAGTGAAAATAAATAACTGTATTTTCCTGCAGTATCAGGTTGTGTCTTTCCATGTTTTTGTGGAGTGTATGTGTTTTTCTTGTTGTTGTTCAGTCTTCTGTGTCCTGTTCTGTGACAAAACCAGAAGTGCCACAGTTCATATAAGGCAGACTGGACACAACAGACAGGAAGTAACAACACTCCACCTTCCTGCTTCAACCATGCGAGTGCAGCAGTTTCACTTCCGTCACTTCCCCTTTCTGTTAAATCGTCGCTCTTTTAAAAAAAAAATTTAAAAAACTCTTCTATGACGATCATGCTCATTTGATGTCCTGTACATGAACTTCACATCAGGTGGTTTGATTGTTGAAACACTCCCTGTTTAGCCTGTGACATTCGAGACGATCATGTTTCCATTAGAATAAATTGCTTTGAGACAAATGTGTGTTTCAGGCAGAAGCACAGACTTGCCTTTGTTTGTCCTTTGCCCGGTTTCATTTTATGGGTGAACAACTCCAAAAAGAACAGTGTTGGTGAAATAGTTACGGAATTAAAAGTGCAAATGGGAATATTATTTCAGAATGATAAAATAGAGCATCCCTAATCTTTTGCACCCAGCTGGCAGGAGCACCTTCGGGGCAGTGCTCTGCGTATTGATTTTGTTGCTTCTCTCATCTGGTATGTTGACAGCAGGCAAATACATACAGCTAAACTAAATGACTGCTCTTCAATTTGGTTTTAGTGATTCAGCTGTCCATTGTTTACCTGAAGGGAAAGAATACCGCACTTTCACTTTATTGGATCATTGGGCTGGAGCTGCATACATTAGCAGCACACAATGTGTCTCTTATAATCAATGTGTTGGCTTTAATGTGACTTTGAGAGAAATTTTGATTGGGCATGAAGTCACGCAGGTGTCTGACTTTCACTTTGCCGTGTCTCCACAAATGTTTGTGCTCTGGGGCTTTATATTCCCAACATTCCTCTCGAGAACGCAAGGTGATAAATGGAAACTCGGTTGGCTCTACCCTGCAACTTAGTGAATTCGAAATCAATCTATTGCCAAGACGACATTCACACCTCATTTCCCCCTGCAGGTATCTGGAGATAAAAAGAATGAATGAGTCAGTAATACAGTAACACAATATAGTAAGAGTGTTCTCCTTTTAAAAGCTTAAAGATTTTTTTTTTAAGAAAAGGGGTGAGGGGTTGACTTTTTTCATATGAAATAAAGCCACTCATCCCCTAACAAAAATGGAAATACAGCATTAATAGCACAATACCAATTTGCCACAGTAACTTACACACCACAGATGATCAAATTGTGAATTTGCCAACATGACGATGGTCGCTTAGTGAGCAACATGAACGGGGCAAAATATTGTCAGGTATATTTTATAAGGAATAGATATGTTATTTCTCTCTCCTCAACAGTGCCTCATTTTGGTCATTAGAGTCCAGAAGTAGAATTTGGGGGCTCATGAAACACTTTAAAGAAAACACTGCACAGGGATAAATGACTTTAAAATACAATTTGCCGTTGTGTCAACAGGATGTTGAACCCGAGGGGGGTTTCTATAACGCGAGAGCCATCGGCAGTCAGGGGTGACAGGAAGTCTCACCACAGGTGTATATGGGAAATGAAATGCAAACGTGGTTTACAGAACGATGGTGACGGGGTTCAAACGTTTTTCGCCGAGCTATTTATGACCCGCCGCCTCACACAACAGATGCAGACGGGACAGCATGGAAACGCTTGTTTTCTTATTTCCTCAATTTAACTTCATGGCCCAGAAGGAGGAAGCATATTTCAAAAGGCTTGATCCACAACACGGGCAAGAACCAACCATGAAAGCCGATAGCAGCAGGTTTGTGTACGACTCTAAAACTATTCTAGAAATGCAGTGGCTATTGTCAGAATGTCTTTATGGTTCAGCAATCATCTCTCCAAACAGAGACACCTTATTTTGTGCATATTATAATAATAACCGACCTGTTCAAATGCTTGAATGTGATCGAAAGTCTTGACAGCTGTCGATATCGCCGTGGTGAGGGGGTGTAGTGTGTCTCATAAAGCTGCGGCATGAATCCCTTTTTGCAAGTTAAGCGATGTGCACATATGACTCGTTTCTGCAAGATTTGTTGACACGGAAATGTAATTTATTGCGCAGTTATGTAAAACATGTGGAAACATGTAAGCGAGGAGTCTTTCTGATTTTGGTCTTTGGGGAAATACATACAGTACTTCTTGTTTTGTTTTTTTTTTTTTGCATGCAGACAGCAAGACAAGGAGAAGACGAGCCGACCAAGTCTCACCAGGTCCGGCTCCCATGACAATGTCAGTCACCAGACCAAGACGACATCCAGCAAGTGAGGCTAATTCCAATGACTTCGCGTGACGCTAATATTGAGACAAGCATTGATCATATTTGACCTCAGTTGTCACCTGCAAAAAGACACATGACGCTAAAACTTTGCTGCTGAGTCACTTCATCGACAGCTTCCTTCTTCCTTTCTCAGCATCTCAGCAGAGACGGCTCTGCAATGGAGCAACTCATTTGAAGAATTGATGAAGAATGCAGGTCAGAGTTACGCCCCCGATGCAAAGTTTGACTTATTCAACAATAAGAACTTTATTCGTTGTGATGCATGCTTTAATGTTTGCAACTTCCTCATAACAAAATTCCCCCTTTGCACAACGTGGTTCTCAGAAAATAGGGTCCAGGAGTGTGACATGAGAGTCCAAAATGAACTTGTTCAAAAGCAGGTCAAAATAATATATGCTTTAAATCAAACCTTCCTGCAGTGTGCTATGAATAAATAAAGAGAGTTCACTTTGCCTTCTGTTCGCAAGGGATTGTTGAATATTGTGGTACTCCATCGATTCATATTGAACACCAAGCACTTCACACTCGAGGAAAAAAAATAGACTTTTAAATTCATTATTTTTACACTTGAACAGCTTCACTACTTTCATACCAAGATATATATCCATTTGAAAAAAAAAAAATACGTTAACCAATCATACGTAGAAAATTACCTCTGAATGGTTGGTGAACAATGGCTCTCAGGTGACCCGTCGATAAATTTGAGGGACACTACACTTTTATTATCTGTTCGCTTCACTAAATATGAAACGTCTGCAGCTGAACTGTGCACCTTTTTAAATCCTGCTGGCCTATGTGCAAGAATACACATGAATGCAGCGAGAGTCAACCAATACATTGATCTATTGCACGCGTGTTGCCCAAAAAACTGGACACCATGCTTGACATTTAACTTACGGGTACTCTGTTATCATAGAATAAACAAAAAGAATTGTCTTTTTTGAAATGTGAACAGTGAACCAATTCAGCTTCCGGTTTAACTTACTAAAGTTGTTCCATTCGAAGTGTGAAGTATTTTGGAGTAGTAAATCTTCAGAGGTACCTCGTGGACACAGAAGAAGATGAAGAAAAAATGACGATACGCGTGTTAGCACGCGTATCGTCATTTTTTTTTTCTGAAGTTGTATTGTCACATTATGGGCGGCGACTTGATTAAACAGCATTGTGCTGCATTGACATTCTGCCGGTTTATTGGTAACATCCCTTTTTTTTTTAAACGGATGATTTTCAATGGTTTAAAGTGCTCCTAATTACACAGCCGTTGTTGGCATGTCAATAAAAGGAAGTGGTCGAGACGACTATTTTTCACCCCTCAAAGTGCATTTACACACAAACAACAGCTCAGATCTCAATAAGGTTGATTATTGTATCTCCGCAGTATATTTGCAGAGACATCTAGCGATTCATTGTAAAGGAAAAATATATATATTCTGAACATTTTGCTGGACCTAACTTTCTGAGAACCACTGCTGGGTTATATAATTGTTTGTGTACATTAAAGCAGTGGTCCGCAGCTTCCGGGCCGCGGACCGGTGCCGGCCGCACAGAAAGAGTAAAGAACTTACATTACTTCCGTTTTATTTATTTCGGAATCTGAAAGATGTTTTATTTTGAAAAAATACCGGATTCTCTGTTACATCCGTCTACAGTATGTAACTCTTGACGCAGGTCAAGGTGCGATTCTCGGTCACATGATAGATTACCGCTAAAATGAAACGCAAAAGCTAGTAAAATGAGTTAAAACACAAACGTTTTTGGGTGGGGGGAAAGGCCCAACAAGGAAACAGAAGAGAAGCCTCCGACTTTCAAGAAAAAAAGGCTATATTTAAGAGACAATATCCGGGGTCCTACTTAAAATACGGATTTATGTCAACGGGAGATACTCACGCACCAAGCCCACTCTGCATAAAATGCGGTGATGGTGAGTCAAATTTTTCATGCACTTTGTATTGGCGATGTATCTTATTTTGAAGGCACGTTTAAACGTTACCATAGCAAACAGAGAGCGTCGCGGTCACATAGGACGTTCCTCGTGTCATGACTCGTGTTTATTATGATGTTACGAAAATACCACAGTTTTCATGCAGGTCATATCATATTATTTAATTCTATTTATCCGTCACAACTTTTAGGAAAATATTGTCTGACATTAAACCGGTCCGTGGGCCAAAAAAGGTTGCGGACCGCTGCATTAAAGCACATATTACTAGCCCTTTCAATGAAGAAGTGCTGGAAAGTCAATTCCTCATTCACACATCCTTTTCCTCAATGACCCAGCCCATGCAGACAGATGTCGGATATTGTCTTACTTTTCAAGTTTCTCGAGTAACGAGCTGTGTGTCCGTGTCTGTGTCTCCACATCAGATGGGGTGGAAACTTTCTCTCAGTTCCTCCGCACAGAGTTCAGCGAGGAAAACATAGAGTTCTGGCTGGCGTGTGAAGAATTCAAGACCTATGACTCCGAGAAAAAACTGCTGTCCAAGGCCAAACATATTTATACAGTTTTTATTGAGTCGGATGCGCCTAAAGAGGTATTTCATGTTAATTTGCTGATGGAAAAGAATGTTTTTCTGTTGGCCTGTCACCGAGTGCTGTTGGAGGCTCAGAATATTCATGACATGGTGATAAAAGTATGGGGGGGATGAATTCCCAATCATTATCGGGTCAAGAAGTCGGCCTCTCTGAACGCAGCAGAAGCACAGTTTGGGCAGGCATCTCAAGAAAGTACAACAAACTGCAAAAAGTAGCCAGTGAGAGAGAACTGTGGTTTATAAGATTTTTATTTTTTTTTCCTTTCGCAGCGCGGATGACGATTTGACCGCGTCTGACTGGTGAGAGCAGGCAGTTGCTTTGTGGCTGTGACTCTTCTCTGCAAATGTGAAGAGAGCAGCACCCACACACTTTCTGAGGAGGATGATTGTCAGTCGAAATATTTTGTAGCTTCTGCATGCGCCTGCATCAATGCTTTGTTGGAGATGAATGCACATGCGTTACTTACTATGGCTGTGCGAGGAGGCTTTTTCAGATACATAACAGACACGATTATTGGTGAGGTGACAAGAAAACGGTTTATTATCAATCCCGATTTATTGTATCTCTCCTCAGTTTTGTTTTGAGGTTTTTTCTCCACATTTTTATTTTACAAGCAATTTAGTCGAGATGAGACAAAAGTGCGGACTGACTGTGCTGAAAAGTGGTGGAAACGCCGAGAGAGAAATATTTACGCTCATGCTATTGAGCATTCTACATTGAACTTTGCTTTTGTATTTCAACCGTCATTCATTTTGGCAGGGGGCAATCACTCAATTCAATAAAAACTAAACCAAAGATTCTTTTCAGAATGGGCATTTTCTCAACATGAGTTTCAGAATAATACTCCTATTTTTTTCTTCTGCAAAGCGCTCAAGGTGAACTTTTTCAGTGTAAAATTATTGTCAGGAATATATTTTTAAAAAAGTGTTTGAAAAGTTTTCAAGTGCATCCAAATTGCCTCGCTGGTGCTTGGGGATGGTGGGGATAATGCATGCCCGTTCCACTATGTACTTGTGCTTCTTTTTTTTGTCACCTATATGCTACCGAAAAATAGCAAGAAAAACATACTATATGACGATTCGAGAACTTGCGCCTGTAAGCAGGCATAGCTATGAATTTGTCGATATGACTGAGTTTTTATGCTTATGGCAATGCTCAGTTTATGTCCATGTGTTCTATTACATTTGATGTGACAGTTGCCCCTGCCAACATGGCCGCCGCTGTACATCATATCTGCGTCCGCAGCGGGCCAACCTGGTAGCATTTTCTAGCTGTTGATTCCTCTCTTCTTGCAAACGTCACATAACCAAACCCATTAGACGGGTGATTTAGCTGACAGTATAGGAAATTTGTAATCAACGTTTGTGAGTTGAGCCTCCAACATTTAACACGCCAACTGTAACACTTGAAAAATACATTTGACATAATGCAGTATTCAAATGTAATATGCCATTTCCAGTTACACTTGTCCGTTTTTATGTTACTCAGGTCAATATTGACTACAGCACCAAGATAGCCATCCAGACCAATTTATCACACCCCACAAGGAGCTGTTTCGAAGCGGCCCAGGTGAAAGTCTACAGCCTGATGAAAAAAGACTCCTATCCCCGATTCTTGCACTCCGACCTTTATTTACGTCTGACCAGGAGGAGAGGGCCAGGAGTCGCAATGTTCCGCAGAAGGTCACGCTCCTGTATTTTCAACGAGCGAGGCGGTGGCACCGCCGAGCCTTCGCCCTGGTAGCAATAACATTTCAGACATAGCCGCTCACTCGTAAAAGCGATTATGACATCGGCGATAACCAGTGACGAGCTGTAGAATTTTAATTGCGTAATTTGTGTTTGAGATTGGAATCATCCAACGTGTCTGCGAAATGAATCATTTCCCTCTACAATCACAGTGGATTATTTGACCAATATTGGAGCCTGGCGATAAGCCATTGAGCCACACAAATAGGGGATATTTGGAGGAATATGCCATTTTAATTAGGTGTGAATGTATAGCTCTAGCCCTCATCTGTTGAGCAAATAATGCAAGCTCTAAATCCTCACCAAAAAAATGGCTTGATGATAGTTCATCTCATAAATCAAGGCAGAACAAGTTGATTTTTGGAAGCCGACTGATGTGCAGAACCTTGACGTGAACCAAACACTTCGAGGAATTTTGGGGCCAAAGACGCCAAACAGTGGCATTTTTGTAGCAATAGGGCCGAGTTCCTTCCACTGCACTTGTTATTGAGATCCGCAATATGTACGCTCACCATGGTTCTGTTTGTGGCCAACAGGTGGCACTGTAGGGCTACACCTGCAACTGCACACCTGTTGGTCATTGTGTCATGAGTTTGTTTGTTTAAATGGACTCCCGGCACGACCACTCGGTGTCGGGTCATTGTTGCTGTTGCTGTGTGCACGTGTCATGTTTTGTTTTCTGTCTTGGGTTTTTTGCGACTTTGATTTTGCTGGACTTTATTTGAATGAATTTTTGAGTTAGTTTCTCCAGTGTATTCCTGTTTGCATTTTTGTTAAATACATTTTAGTCACTCCACCCTGCTCCTCCCTGCCTACCTGCTTTTGGGGATCCTACTCCTTCACCTCGCAAAACGTGACAAAAACGTTTCATAACGAAAAGCCAGAGAATATTCAAAGTACCGTATTTTCCATACTATAAGGGCCCACCTAAAAGCATTCCATTTTCTCAAAAGCCGACAGTGCACCTTATAATCCGATTTTAAATGTTCTGTAAAGTGCTTTGTTATAGCTGAAGCGGTTGTGAAAGCTCTATATAAATAAAGCTGTATTGTATTGTATTCCCTTTAATGTAGCTCCATCCAGTGGATGCATAACGCAACCACAGCCACTATTGCAGCTTCTATGCACCTTATAATGCGGTGCGCCCTATATATGAAAACCGTTTTAAAATAAGCCATTCATTGAAGGTGTGCCTTATACTCCAAAGCGCCTTATAGTGCGGAAAATACGGTACCTTCAAATTAAGAATTGGAGGTGAATCATTTCCAGCGAATGCATGTGAGAACCACATTGAAAATGTGTGCAATGAACTGACATTGACATTTTAGAATATTGACTCAAACTCGCTTTTAAAATCTAAAACTAAGGACCGGAAAAAGCTCCACCCTGAGCTGAGTTTTTCATAATGAATGACTTGAATATGTAAAGACTTTATTTAAAAATCAAACATAACATGTGAAATATCTATAAAACGGAATTATCGAAATTTGTGTGACCCTCACCAAAAAGTATTTAATTATTTATTTAGTTACGAATAGCTCAAACTGTTTATTGTACATTTACAGCACAATGGTAATATATATATATATATATATATATATATATATATATATATATATATATATATATATATATAAATTAATTAGCATTTTAAAATCTCCTTGCATATGATGGCTGAAATAAAATTTCTTCTTCAAACGTCATGTTCTTAAAGGCTCCCCAGTTCATCCAGCCTTGTCAGATTAGTCCCCTCTGCTGGTTATGTTTGCTCACTGCACTACATGGCACCACTCCCAATGGACTGTAATAGAGCAAATAAATCCTTCATTTGAATGTTGCGCTTTTCGGACGGTTTTTTTTTTTTTTCAACAATATAGAGTTCGCAATAACTGTGGTTCTCAGTTTAAGTAGTGGCTGAAGGGAAAAAAAGTGGTGACAATATACACAATAAAGATTGTGAAACTGTGCAGAACACAGACATACGGTTGTGTCATATGACTATTTTTCCCTCCACCATATTCTATCGCTATTAGTGCCGACTGTATATACAATCTATTTTTGCTGTCCCTATCATCCTTATTATGTACGCATTTGTTGCCAATTGCAAAGTGCATTGACAATACGTTGCCATTTATGTCGCTGCTCTTGTCGAAGATTGCGCCACAAAGACTGCTGCACAACAGGGCCGTTTGTTGTCCGTTCCTTTATTTTTTAAAAGCCATTTGAGAGTGGCGTGTATGGCTGCATTGCACCCGCGAGGCCTGGATGTGACGGAATGTGTCCATCCGTGCTGTTCTCCACCTCCACTGTTCCGCTGAATTCAGACATGCTGCATTGCTAGTGATTTGTCTGCCACTGGCAACGGCACCTTATGCAACTTTAATACATTTCACATGAGTTACAAGCTCATTTGACCGTATCCTAACAAAAATGATTCATTATTTTCTCCCTCCCGTTGTCCAACCACCTCCAAACTAATTTGAAGTGAAAAGTCTGCGTAGATGGTGACATGAGGGCACTGAAACTTCTTAATGAGAGACTTAGCACACTAAATGTAGCCTACAGTTTGTTTGTTTGAATTGACATAAATGCCATTATCAGTCGCAAAATAGGGATGCCGGCTATATTGCAATACTAATTTGCTTTTTGATTCAATAAAGATCTGCTGTTTCTCTTTGGACTCATTCCACATAAACATTCATTACAACGCTTTGCCTCGCCGTAGCGGAACGTAAGACACTCTCAATTAAATACAGTTTTAATGAGGCGTGTCTGTGATCTTAATTGCTTGAATGACCAAATTTAAACGAGACGTATGAAAGCATCATGCATGCATATTATAGCTGGCAAAGTTGTGACGGAATGGAGCTCCCTTTTTTCACATCACTGAAAAATTAATAGACCTTATCAACTGGCACCATGAGCGGGGAATAATTGATGTCAGTGTATAGGCATGCGCAAGCTATGCTTTTTTTCCCTCAGAAACAAATAACGGATTCATTCCAAACTGTCAGTAAGCCAATGAGATTCTCCCTCCTGCCTCGCGAAGATGCTTACAGGGAGAATATACAAGTCAGTACAACATGTCTGTACTCAGAACATATTCACACACAGACACACCTACACACACACACCTACACACACACACACACACACACACACTTGACTTAAGACTTCATAGGCTGCACA
>CAAKHF010010381.1:0-14521 GCA_901007745.1 Hippocampus kuda | reverse complement strand
GGATTAACATCCATTTCATTTTCCGCTTCATCCCAAACTGGTCGCCAGCCAATCGCAGGGCACACGTAGACAAACAACCATTCACGTTCAGACTCACAAACCGGAGTACCCGGAAAAACCCCACACAGGCACGGGGAGAACATGCAAACTCCACACAGGGAGGCCAGAATCCAACCCTGCACCTCTGCAATGTGAGGCAGATTTTCTAATCAGTCGATCACCGTGCCGTCGAGTAAATAAGTTGGATTTTTTTTTTTTGACCGACATTGTCACAAACAGGAAAGCAGTGACAGTCACTGCTTGTGGCCAGGGCCAAAAAAGGAAAATTGATTGATTGTGATTTTCTCAAACATGCAGTGCATTAAGAAATAAGAACATCCATCCATCTTCTTTCTAATTCGATTATTTATAAATTATTTTCTCAGCCGCCCTTTGCACCACTTTAGCCTCGGGGGGGAAAAAAATCATGGAGTTGTCCATGTTGCTCAGTATAAAGTATGAAGGTTCTGTGTCAAGAGCCAATCAGGAAGACAAATGTGATGATGATTCTACGGGCCCATAACTGACAAACGCCAAATCACAATTTCCCTATTTGAGTCAAAACGGTCATAGTATGTTGTCGTCAGAGAGGAATGTGCGAATGGCATTTCCCGTCTCCCTTTGGCTGACGTTTCTACGTGGAGAGTCCACAGCATGCGTGAAAGCCATAGACGTGCTACATTCGAGCAGATGCTTCACATAGCTGTTGGCTGGCAAACGCCGTCCTAGCAAAAAGGCAGTTTGCAAATTTGCAAATTTACACCGAGATAGCTTAGCACGAAGCTTAGATGAGGCTTGTAGAACACAACGTAGATGGTTTTAAAACGGGACCGAAGAGAAAAAACATCCAGTCCACCCTTGGCCAGGGTAAGGCGTGGGATCCAGGAGGTTAAAGTAAGTTATTTTAAACTAAAAAGGAAAACCTTTCCATATGCTACGGCAATGCGCCGGTCAAGGCTGCACTTTGATATATTTGAATGATATACTGAAAGTTAATGTGGCTTTTTCGGCATACAATGAAGGTAAAGCACTTACATACTCTTGAGTGCACTCCATTTACCATTTTGAACTAAGTGGATGGTTCATTTGTTGGATTATGACATGTTTTTGAATTGGTGTAGAATGAGTAACCGATTCCAGTTGATTGAGTCATTCGGTCGCTAATATCAATAGGAATAGCGAACGGAGATTTTGGGTGCAGTCGCTTGACGTCCGCAAGACTATAGAAGCGGTGGCCTCCACCGTGCTAGCACTTCCTGGACAAGCCACTGTTGCCCCTACAGATCCAGCATAACCATGTCGTTCTTTTGTTTATGACTGTTAAGTATGACTGCACGATCATGCGAGATGTCTTCCCCTTTACCAGAAGCGTACAGTGCAAATTGAAAGAACCATTGCTTTAAAATGCCTTTGTCCAATATGGTTTGATTTCAGATCAACATAGATTGTGTCACCCGGGAAAAAATTACAAATAACATCTCTCAACCGACGTTGACTTCATTCGACTCGGCTCAGAGGCTCATCTACTCTCTGATGGCCAGAGATTGCTACCCACGCTTCCTCAAGTCTGACATCTATCAAGGACTCCTGAGGAAAACCAACTTAAGGTGACTCTTTTAAAGCCGGCAGACCCACAGACATGCAAAATCGCTCTCGCCTTGTTCTGTAGTACGACTATGTGTGATTTCACTGGATGTCTGGATTCTGCCCTGCAACGCAGTTCCACGTGTTCTCAACCTGTGTGATTCCGTAGACGCTCGCAGCCCGAGGCAATTTTCAGCTTGTATTATACTATCTCTTTTATTTATAAAGGTAATATAATTTTTTTAAAGTATTTGAAGTGATTGTGAGCTGAGATTTCTTTACTCTGCCCACTCCACTATCATAAGGACTCCCCTAAAGTATTATCGACATATAATTCAATTCAATACAAAAATAAAATATGCTCCAACACTTTTTGACTTTAGAAACTTGGTACAAACTTTTGATGTGTTAAGAATTAAAAGTGAAACTCATGAAATGAAAAGAATGATATTTCATTAGGGCAAAAAATTAGATGACCCCAGTTCAACCCTGCTTTACCTCATTCCCTGCCAGCCATTTCCAGGAATCCGAACCACGAGAGTGCCATCCAGTTTAGAGCATTCTGGCAGATTTTTCAAGACCCACCCAATACTGTGCTCTGTGGTTATTTATACGCCAAATCTACCCAATGACTGACTCTTTACTTTCAATGGAAAAACTATTAAATTGCGAACTCATCAGAATTCAATCAAAACATGAAGTGCCAATAACGAATGTTGTTGGTTTTTTGTACCTAAATGATTGTGGGTGGTGGGTTGATGCTTTCCCTCTAAATTTCAAGCGCTTCTAGTGCGGCAGTGAGGCAGACACGCCAGTAGAGGGTAGTAGTGCGAGATTTTAGATTCAAAATCAGTTCTGTTTGCCAACTGAAAAGCGTCGACCTTCTGTTGTACGGCAGCACTCAACAACGGCTTCTGAAACATACATTCGAACAGGGAACATATATGCATAGAATTCACATACAACGTATTGTGATATTTTGGCAAAAGTATGTTTGTGAAAAATAGGGGTTGGGGGGCACAATAATTATTTTGAAAATTTAACGAGGATGACCAGGTGTTTCCGGGAAACAACCACTCACGGCTGAAGTGCCTTTCTGATGAGTTCGCAAATTAATTGTTTTTCCGTTGAAAGTAAAGAGTCAGTCATTGGGTAGATTCGGTGTATAAATAATCATAGAGTGCAATATTTGGTGGGTCTTGAAAACTCTGTCAAAATGCTCTAAACTGGATGGCATTCTATTGGTTCGGATTACTGAAAATGGCTGGCAGTGAATGGGGTAAAAGCAGTGTTGAACTGGGGTCATCAAATGTTTTACCCTCATGAAAGAGGTCACCGAAATGTTTTTGATACATTGCAAGCTCGACACCGCTATTAACCGCAACCACAATAATAAAGATTCATTTTAGCCCTGATTGTCATTGAAAGCCGAGAAGCCACAATCTTCGTAAAGGATGTGATTTGGACCATATTAGATTTGTTGGCCACATGAATAAGACCCAGATGGGTATTCCAGTTACCGCAGAGGGCTGAGGTCTGCAAATGAACATCTGCACGGCAACCGAGTTCTTTACGTTACATAACAAAGGAGGACTATGACCCACCACTTCCTTATCAACAGTGTGTTTAGCTTAAATCATCACCAAAGGGAAATTTACTTTTACAGACAGTTTTGTTTGGTTTCTTCTTTTTGATCATGTGCAGGTCCTGTTTTTATTTCATAGTTCCCGTTGCTAATGCAAATGAAAACTATATTGCATTTCAACGATTGTACGGCTCAGACCCTTGCGATGAAGAAGTGCGACAATATTTTTGCGAACAAATGCAATAAACAAGTATAAACTCAAAGAATATATCATGTCTGAAAGATTCCAATCTCTTTGTCTTTGGTCTGAGACTGAAAGATGCCACCTTGCATGTTTTTTCTTCGTAGTCGTTACACCTTTTGTTGTGTTACTACTTTGCAATTCTCCAGAATTTGTCGACAGTGTGATAGACGCTTCCTAACACTTTTCAGACATTTAGCAGATGATCTACTTCCTCTAGTAATGAATTCTCTGTTCGAATTAAACTCTGTATAGCAGTTCACTTTTTTTTGAACAAAAAATCATCTCCCACACTGATGAGAATAGTGTACAGACAGCGTAAAACCAAAGCTTAATGATGAGGAAGGAAGTGAGTGTCACAAGAAAAATGATACAGCCGACATACATTTTTAATGTAGGAAGTGGAATTTTTAAAAAAAAGTCTTACATAAGTTTGTATCAGAACAACTGATCAACGCGTGCATTCCAGCCCGTACTGACGTCTGTGCTCTGTCAACAATCTAATAAGCACTCACCACAGCGCAAACCACTGATGGATGACTTTATTGTGTATTTGTTCAGAAGATGAGCTTCCTTGCTGTCGGTTAGGATGCAAGGCATCAAATACAGTATAATTATTTTGTTTTGATACTTTATTGTAGCATTTGCCCACATCACTTTTCTTTTTCGTGACACAAAGCAGATTTTGAAGTCAACCATTTGCTTATTTTCTGAAATGTGCACACAAAGGCGAGATTGTACCATTAAAGAAGAAAAACACCCACATTTTCCAACAATTTTCTTTCTCCCTTTCATGAGGAGGTTTGTCATTCGTCGGCCCAAGAACAACACTGTCATGGGGCCCTTCATTTTTGTGCTTCCATCCATTTTCCGACCCACTTTTCCTCACAAGGGTCGCGGGGGGTGCTGGAGCCTACCCCGGTTACCAGCCAATCACAGGGCACACACAGACGAACAACCATCCGCGCTCACATTCACAGCTCGGGATTATTTTGAGTGTTCATCAGCCTGCCATGCATGTTTTTGGAATGTGGGAGGAAACCGGAGTACCTGGAGAAAACCCACACAGGCACGGGGAGAACATGCAAACTCCACACAGGGAGGTCGGAGCTGGAATCGAACCTCTGCACTGTGAGGTCGATGCGCTAACCACTTGAACACCAGGACGCCTATTTTTATGCTGCCCCAACTTTAAATATTAATGTTTGTGTAATCAACTGTAAAGCTTGAATGGAAGAAAATTCTCCTATTTCTTCAGATAGACAAAGTGGAGAGCCCAAACGTGGGTGTTAGAGTTGCCGATATTTCTACTCAAGTAAGAATGATGTTATTTTAGAAAAATATGAGTCAGGTAAACGTAAAAAGTAGTCCATGAGGGAGAGTAAATACATTCTCAGTGGAGAAACTACATGTACTGAATAACTGATCAGTTATTTAAATCACAACATGAGCATGAACGACAAATTGCCCAAGATTGGCACTTGAAGTAAAACGATCATGAAATAATTGGGGTAAATTTTGCGACCCCACCACCACCACCATCACCGCCGCCACGAATGTCTTAAATCAGCTTTCTTTGTTTACAGAGATGGCATGAAATAACTTTTTGTTTTGTTTTGTTTTGTTTTGTTTTGTTGTAGTTTGTAAGGTAAACACGGTTTGAATGTAAGGACAGTGGTGTGCTGCCTCTTCTGCAAACAACCGATTCCAATCTTCTTTTCCTGCCCTTGAGTTACATACATGTATGGAATCCAACTGAATAAAAATATTTCTCTCCTATACACAGAAATTACTTTTACTTGAGATTTTAAATAGACAGGATCTAACCTTCTGGGGTTTGGAACTGCATTTATTTTGTAAAAGCTACTTGTTTGAAAAGAACATCATCTCTAGGGAAGCACTTGACCTGACCTCCACCAAGGCCAAACAATCCTAAACACAAAGTTCAGGATGATACTTTTCTATTCCAGCCTTGGAGGTTTATCTCCACCCAGTGAATCTGGTAGTAGGCAGAGTACACCCTGAACTGGTTGCCAGCCAATTGCAGGGCACAAATACACAATCGACCATCCACACTCACAATCACACACCTGGGGACAATTTCGAGTGTTCAATCAGCCTGACATGCATGTTTTTGGAATGCGGGAGGAAACCGGAGTACTGTACCCGGAGAAAACCCACGCAGGCACGGGGAGAACATACTGTACAAACTCCACACTGGAAGGCCGGAGCCGGAATCGAACCCTTTACCTCTGCACTGTGAGGCGAACGTGCTAACCAGTCGATTACTGTGCCGCCCCTTAAAATAGTTATGAGGACCTTGGTTAAAATTATGGAAAAAAGGCAAAGTTTTGAATCTGTATTTAAAAGCATTGACACTTGGGGCTGTCTTCACTTCTCTTCGCAGCGTCTTCCATTTATGTGCAGCATAACAGCCAAATACAGCTGTTAACTTTGAACTCGGGGGTCCACTAATTGACCCAAGTCTGCAGACTTTCAATCACCATCTTTTTTGTACTCACAGTGATTTATAGACCATCAGCAGAATTTTAAAATCTGTTCTACAGCTCACCAGGAGCCAGTGTAAAGCCTTTCGGACTGGAGTAATATGTTCTGATCTCTTTTATTTTGTGGTCAGAACCCAAGCCGCAGTGTTCTGCAGCTGTTTGATGCTCTTATGAGGAAGTCCAGTCAGAAGCCCGTTCTTATAGAAGTCTTCTGGAGCATGGCAAGCAAGTTTCTCCTGGTTTGCATGGAGCCTGCAACCCTTTTTTTTCTGGAGATGTTTTTCAGCTTGTAAAAGGCAATTTTAGAGATTGATTTGAAATGATTGCTAAAAGTTAGCTCAGAGTTTATCATCACCTAAAGATTTCTGACTTGGTCTTTGGTTTCCAATGACGGTGACGTCAGGTGTTTTCTAACAGCAATCATCTTTTTCTTTTTTGCCAAAAATAATAACCTTAATTTTGTTTTGCTTTAGCTGAAGGAAATTTCGGTTCATCCAGTTGGTAATTTGCTCTATACAGTGGCACGATCCGTGAATTGACCTGATGTCATTTTGGGACATTGATAACTATAGCTGAGTGCCACCTGCATAACTGTGCCCAGAGGATCACATAACTGTGCTAGCCAACAATAGCATTCTGAAGCATTTGACCCAAGGGTAACACATACAAAGTGAACAAAAGGGGTCCAAGGACTGACCCTTGAGGGACCACATATGTCATGGCCATTCGATCAGATTCAAAACTTCCAGTGTTTCTTTCAAGGTTGTGAGAAGAGTCATATACACATATAAGTTGTGCCTGAAGTAGACATTTTCCAAACACATGACCAGAAAGTGTACTTTGTTGTGACAAAAGTGTGGCAAATATTTGCTTATCTGCTTTCCACTGTCAGATTTGCATCTCCAGAAATGACATCAAACAATGAACTGTGTTGGCAGGTTTCAGTACGTACAGTCGTCGCTGCATTTGCGTAATTCTCAACTTCCTCTTTTTCCTGTGGTTAGCCTAGAATGAGGCTGTGACGCTCGTACCTGACTTCTGCTGCCCATATAAAAGTCGCTGAGTAGATTAACGAAACAGTTTGAGACCGGCGCTTTGTGATCTGTAGAGCTGCTCGACATAGGCTCATACATGCGTGCACAAAATCAAAGTTCTTCATCACTGCCATGCCACATGTCAAGTCTGATCAGTTCACCAGCAAAAGAGAGACTGCGCAGCATGGAAACCGACAAAAAGAAACAGGCGACAGTCAGGTGAGTGAACTCAAGAGTCTTATAATTCTTTAGTTACTCATATTTCATATTTTAGCATGACAAATATACTTCAGTTAACTAAGAGATGATGTTTGATTGCGGACAGAGAAGGAGGTCTAAAGTCTCGGCTGCAGTGCAGATCATTTCCTAGTTCAAGAACTAGAGGGTAGGTACACAAAAATTGAGTGCAAGTCAGCTGACAACTAAGAACGTACAATCACATGCTGCAACTTCTTCTCAATTTGAAGGCTTTGTTTTGAAGAACTGTCTCAGTGGTCACACTCCCTCGAGAAACTTATCGCATCGAAATGTAAGTTCATCCTTCATTTCCAGTGAGTCTATTGTTGAGCCCCTTCCATCCTGTAACTGCTGACATTTCTGCGTTAGATGGAACAAAAGTATTCCAGGCCTTCCTGAAGTCCGAGTTCAGCGATGAAAACATGGAATTCTGGTTGGTGTGCGAGGAATACAAGAAGATCAGGTCCTCCTATAGGATGACGTGCAAGGCGGAAAAAATCTTCAAACTTTACATCCAGGCCGAGGCCCCGAGAGAGGTGTGCACACCTTCACAGCGCACGCTGACAAATAATGGATGAGGAAAATGGCGGTACCTGCTGTAAAAAAAAAAAAAAAAAACTGTTGTGTGTGTCCTCCAGATTAACATTGATCACAGGACCAGAGAGCTGATCAGGCGAAACCTGAAGACGGGCGGCGCGGGATGCTTTGATGAAGCCCAGAGGATTGTCTTCAAGCTAATGGAAGGAGATTCTTACCCCCGCTTCCTCAGGTCTGACATCTATCTGGCTATTCGAGACTCGATCTGAATCGGTGATGATGTAAATACGCACACCACATCTCAGGGTTTGACAAAGTAAGCGCAATGTTGGACTACCTGCGTGGACTTGAGCATCCTCACCGTGGGTGTGCCAGACAGACACTCTTTGGAAACCAAAACTAAATGTGATGCTTGTCGGCTAAAGCCGCTGTTCTTCTGATGTATTAAACAATATTTATTTACAACTGGCTCTTTTCATATATTTCTAACACATGGTACCCATATTCAGACAGTTTTCAACTGTGAGGCATGAGGCCTCACCAATTTGTAAATGGGCATAGACTGGATTGGTTACATCACCACGGCTCACTTCTGATTGGTTAAATTTGAGGGTGTTACAATTCTCCCTTTGTTTCAACCGTCCACTGTCTCCCTGAGGCCAAGATGACGCTGCATGGATGCATCTCATTGTTATTCAGTACAGCACATCCAGCCATCTCAACATTAGGTCCAGCATTAGTGAGATGTATCCGAAATGTTGCCTTTGCAATGATAACAATGCTCCTATTGAAAACACAGTGCTGTGCAAAAGTATTCGGCCACCACAAGCTTTGTTTTTATTTTGAAACTTTTTTTATGGCATTGATTTTGACATTTAAATCAGTAAGTTGTTTACATCCATGTCATTGGGTGAAGGTGGCACTGAAAATGTCAGTCAACGAATGAGTCAAGCAAAAAACAGCAAAAGAAATGTATCAATCACTTTAACATCAGTGCAACAAGTTCACCTCATAATGACATCTCCTACTTGTTTACACTACAGTCCTCCCATTACCAGGAAGTAGAATGTAAACTATTGCATGATGGGACAAACAACCATAGATGATGCTCTATTTTTTTCACTTTTAACAGTTTCGCCCTGACAGTTTTGTGCTCTAATATATGTAGGAGACTGGACTATTTCAGAATTGTCTATGTTATTTATTCCTTTGTTGTGTGTTCACAAACACCCCCGATAGAATTTATTTTTATGATTTCTCTGCTGGATTTTCTGTTTTGGTGCATTATTTACTTAGTGTCATTGAAGTTATCCTTAATTTACGTTTTCGGAGGCGGTCTTTGAACACATCTCGAGTCGAACGGCAGAAGAGAAGGCACGTCGTCGGACACAGAACATTTTGTGTTAGCCTTGGTTGCTACCGTAGATGTGTCTGTATTTGTTGAGTGTTAAAAGCATTAATAACATGTACGTTTTTAAAAACAACATGACAGCTCTCTTTGTTTCGGAGCTGCAACATATATATCATTTTGGTTTTTTATTCCTAAAACAGGAAAATCAAATCGTGGACAAGACCTTTGCACGGTGCTGTATTAAAGTAGAAGAACTGCGTCACTACTGATTCACAGCAGGTTAACTTATTTGTATGGTTACCTCATTTGTCACTTAGTTTCCACCAAAACTGAGCACTATAAACTAGATTGCGTATGTTTGACGAATACTTAAATGTCAGGCGTGTTTTTGAGCTTCGTAAAAGCATCTTAAAATGTTTCATTTACCCTTGCTTTCCTACATTTGTCTTCAGTCATTGCTATGATGTGATTTTTTTTCAATAAACTAATAAATGCAAGATGTTTTCCACATGTGCAAAACTTCAAAAGTCAAATCAGGGAAGTGAGATCTCCTTCGACCCCATAAATACTCACGAGTGAATAAACAACCTGCACGTGAACAACTGCTAAATCATGCGTGGAATGTTGAGAGTATGCGCGACTCATTGAGCATTTTTCACCATGTCATCGGACCTTCACGGTGTTAAAAATGTCTCAAAAGCTTCTTACTAGCTGCCGGGCTCTTCATTAAAGTTCATTTTTATTGATCTCATTCAAGCTAATCTGACAAACTCGCCATAAAACGAAGCCATCGCGGCAGGGGAAGGAGTAACATGCATTTGTATCATTCAGAGTGAGAAAACAAAAGTTCATCCTGTGACAGATATGAGGAGGAACTGCAAAGGGCCCACATCCGCATTTCATATCACTTGTCATCCTTGTGACTGCACACACAAGTGATGATTCACACATTTCGCCGTCTAATAGAGAGGAAACTAGGACACCCTAAATTAAATGAAAATCGACTAAATATCATTTGAGGATAATTTTGAGGACATGAATGGAACACTTATCCCGGTCATGCGCCCGAGCTGCTTATCTTCACGATGTTCCTTATACAGTAATTCACGTTGTCCGTCATGCAATACATTTTGGCCACATGGGGTGTTTACATGAGATTATAAGGAGACTGTTGGGTGTTGCTTGAGACTTTGTCTCAAAAATCCTTGAGAATCTGCACTCGGCTGATGACCAGTTCCGGGTGTATGCTTCCTCTGGCCGAAAGTCAGCTGGGATAGGCTCCAGCTAACTCGTGACCCTAATAAGGACAAGAGGCATAGAAACTGTGTTAATGGAAAGAAAATATTCTGCCTGATGAAATGGTTTGACGCCCAAAAATTTTTTTTACATCCTTGTAAATTTCCCCATTGCGGGACAAATAAAGGATATCTTATCTTGAATACAACGTAGTCTGACATATCTCGACCAAGGCTAGAAGTGATTTTAAGCTTTAACGTAGCAAACAAGTCCAATATTTTTCTTCGCAAGAATATGTTATTTGTGAAAAGAAAATTCTGTTTCATAAATACAAATGTCTTCCTCTACTTTATGCTAATAGTCAAGGATGGCAGCTCACTCCATATTGCCCTTGTTTTGCTTATGAATATGGAGATGGGATTCGGCTGCTGCTCAGTGGAGGGGCGAATCTATTCTAGTGGCATACGAGACCGTGGCCCATTTCTATCCCTAAAAAAATAAAATAAAATAAAAATTCCTAATTTGCTTTATCACCCAGAGAGCTGAATGTTGCGGGGGTTTTTTAAATACAACATTACATAAACAATGTATGGAGCCCATCCCAGCTGTCTTCGGGCAGTAGGCGGGGTACACCCTGAACTGCTTGCCAGCCAATCGCAAGGCACAGAGAGACAAACAACCATTTGCGCTCACACTTACATCTATGGACAATTCTGAGTGTTCTACTAGCCTTCCATGCATGCTTTTGGAATGTGGGTGAAACCGGAGGACCCGGAGAAAACCCATTTAGGCACCCGGATAACATGCAAACTCCACACAAGAAGGCACAAGAATCGAACCCTGCACTTCTGCGCTGTGAGACGGACGCGCTAATCAGTCGAACACCGTGCCACCCAAGATAAGTACTGTACATTCATTTAAAAAAAACTTAAAAGTTAAAAGTGCCCCTGCTGATAATGAATAGCACAAAGACTTCACTCTTAATGGATTGGGAATGAAGGAGTGACCTCTTAAAACTCATGACCACTTGATTTCTGACTAAAAGTAGCCTTTGGATGGCAAATGAAATGACACAGAGGCCTTCTTGATGCAATAAACGGGTGTGATGATGAGGGGTGATAGTAGTTCTACAGATCAATAAGGAAGCATAACTTTTTTTGGACACACTTGTAAACTTGTATGCATGCAAACAAAGATAAAAATAGCAAATGGCCTGTAGCTGAGGGAGAAGCGTGAAGCGTCTTGACATCACAGTCATATGCCACTCTGGCTCTGCCTTCTCTGATTATGCGGAGCCAAACAACGTCCAGCGATGAAACTGTGAGGATATGAATTTGTTTTCTGAAAACTTGCCATTGTAGTATTTCAGATACCATTGTGCGAACATCTACAATCTGCAAATTGGATTAAAGAGGAGGACGTTAATTTTTCGTGTTTGACCATGGATACTAGACTTAGTAGGACCTCTCTTGACCTTCAGACCCTAAACAGAATGTAAGTATAGTATTGCATGATTTCTTTGAAAGTCAGAAAGAGGTTTCATGATTCCTTTTTGATCGTTTATTTCTTGTAGACACAATGCATGGAAAACCAAAATACATGTCTTCATTCAGAATGCTTCACCACGAGCTAAAATCAACAGGTACTCAGCTTTTATGCATAATCTATGTTATAGGCAAGCAAATATTTTGGCCGATTTTTTTTTTTCTCCTGTACAGGAAGACTGCAAGTGACTCGAGGTCAGTGGCAACGTCTCTTGAGGTGCTTCTTTCCGAAAAAGGTATTTTCGAAACCTACTCCCATGATATAATTTACAAGGTATATTGTGATTGTTATCTTGACAAAAACTTTATGCTCTTCTTTCAATTAAAAAAATAAATAAAGTTGGACAGTCAGCCTTTCGTGACTTTCTAAAGTCCGAATTCTGTGAGGAAAACCTGGACTTTTGGCTTGCCTGTCAAGAGTTTAAAACCTTGGACCGACTGGATGAGCGTCAAGAAAGAGCATCACACATTTATGAAGAATTCATTGGCTCTGACTCGCCTTCGCAGGTAAAATAAGAAAACTTAAAGGGATGATGGTTGAAATGGAACAGTTCACAGATTGTTGATAAATTCCTTGCAGAGGAAAAAGTGCACATTTACTTGACCAAAGTATGTTTGTGTAATGTACGTATTGCTTGCAATGTCGTAACACATAGGTGTCAAACTCTGGCCCGCGGGCCATATTTGGCCCGCGGTGTAATTATATTTGGCCCGCAAGGCAATACTAAATGACTATTAGAGCTGGCCCGCCGGTATTATACAGCGCATGTACCGCTAATACTACAAATCCCAGAATGCTCAGCTGGTGTTTTGGCGCCTCCCTCAGGACCAATGAACACTCTCTCCGTTGTTGATAGTATACCTCGCTACCTCACGCAACTACTGGCACCGCGCTACGTCTCCCAAAAATGGCAAAAAAAAAGGCAGGAAACAGGACCTTTCTGGACAGGTGGGAGACAGAATATCTGTTTATAAATCTAAAAGACAAACCTGTGTGTCTTGTATGTGGAGCCAACGTGGCTATAAACAAGGAGTACAATATACGACGACACTATGAAACAAAACACCACAAGTACAAGGACATGGACACAACTCAGCGGCGCCAGAAAGCAGAGATGAAAAGACATTTGGCGACACAACAGACTATGTTTAAAAAAGCCACATCGCAAAGTGAGGCTGCTGTAGCGGCTAGTTTTATTGTGGCGGCAGAAATCGCGAAATCAGCGCGGCCCTTCAGTGAGGGAGAGTTCGTGAAAAAGTGCATGATGAGAGTTTGTGATCTCGTGTGCCCAGAGAAAAAGAAAGCATTTTCAAATGTGAGCCTGAGCAGGAATACAGTCGCTGCTCGCTCATGTGATCTTGCCACCAACCTATTTGAGCAGCTGATGGAGAAGGGAAAAGATTTTGTTGCATTCTCCCTTGCTGTGGATGAGAGCAGCGACACGTGTGATACTGCCCAGCTGTCAGTCTTCATCCGTGGAGTGGACTCAAATATGTGTGTTACGGAGGAACTTTTGGGATTAAAATCACTGCATGGCACCACCACAGGAAATGACATATTTGAAGAGGTTTCCACCTGTGTCACTGAAATGAAGCTGCCGTGGGATAAACTTGTGGCACTAACGACAGACGGCGCGCCAGCAATGTGCGGTCAAAAGAGTGGACTGGTGGGCAGGGTTCGGGAGAGGATGCGGTTGGAGAACTGTGCAGGTGAGCTAACTGTTTACCACTGCATCATACATCAAGAATCACTGTGTGGCAAAGCCCTAAAGATGGAACATGTTATGACATCAGTAACACAAGTAGTGAACTTTATAAGAGCAAAAGGTCTGAATCACCGCCAGTTCAAGTCTTTTCTCGAGGAATGTGGTTCAGAATACGAGGACGTGCCGTATCACACGGAAGTGAGATGGTTAAGCAGAGGGAAAGTAATGAACCGATATTTTGAGCTGCGTGAGGAAATATGTCAGTTCCTGGACAGCAAAGGGAAAGCCACTGTGGAGCTGCGTGAGCCAAAGTTTTTGTGTGAACTGGCCTTTCTGTGTGACATCACAAACCATCTCGATGCACTAAACCTGCAGCTTCAGGGGAGGGAACGTATCATCACGGACATGTACGCTGCAGTGAGGGCCTTTAAAACTAAACTGTGCTTGTGGGAGAATCAGATGCTCCAAGGAAACCTGGGCCATTTTCCCTGCTGCCAAACCATTTCAATGCACATCTCAACCACCGTGTTTCCACGTGCACAGTTTGCTGATAAACTCCGCGCACTTTGTGCAGAGTTTGCCCGGCGATTTGCCGACTTTGATGTCCAGAAATGTAGGTTTGAACTGCTGAGCAATCCGTTTGCAGTTGATGTGGAAAATGCACCAACCAACCTCCAAATGGAGCTGATTGAACTCCAGTGTAGTGACACGCTGAAGTCAAAGTATGACGCTGTGGGTGCTGCACAGTTTACACATTTCATCCCTGACACAATGCCTCAGCTCCGCACCCAAGCTGCTCAGATGCTCTCCATGTTCGGCAGCACTTATCTATGTGAGCAACTATTCTCCTCGATGAAGATGATCAAAACAGCTCACAGGAGACGTCTGACTGATGAACACCTTTGCTCAATCCTAAGGAT
>CAAKHF010010379.1:58891-69446 GCA_901007745.1 Hippocampus kuda | reverse complement strand
CCTCTTGTCTGCCAATTTTGGACAGAGGTAAATCTGATGACTTTTTTTTTTTTTTTTGTCCTGCATTTCCTGTACATTCTGGACTGTTTGGTCTCTGACAGAGGAAATCCCATCAAAAGCTCAAACATGAGCGCTCTTCGTCCAGTCAGGAAGTCACGCGATGAAAGGTCATCTGCGCGAACACGTTTCCGCCCGTGATCTCCAAGGTTAAAGCCTTGTTGTCTGAGCAAGTTATTTTTAACTTGCCACATGTGCCTGGAGATCGAAATCATCTGGGAGTGAATTCCTCTCCTGGAGCCGTGAGTTCATTTCTCATCTGTGTGTTTGGTTTTATCCTCACATTGATTGGACTCGCACACATGCGCACCAGCCTCGAGCTGCGATGGCCACGGAGTGGAGGCCGTCAATCCGAGTGATTTATGTTTTACTTATTACAGTCTGTTTATGTGCATGTCGCCCCCTTAAACTATCCGATCAATAGCTGGTGGATCAATAGCGAAGCTTCCACTGGTGGGCAACGTAAATCACATCAAGCTGTCTGTCAGGATGTGACAGGCTCCCAGGGGGCTCTAGAGGAAGCTCTTAGTGGCATGTGTGGACCATTTTTAAAATCTAATGAGCGCATGCCCGTGTTTCTGTGATTTCGTTATTTGGCATGACATCACGATCGTCATGGAGACATCGCAATCTGGGTTGTCACTGACAACTTGTCAGTGACTCATTTTTGCAGATGTCAAACTGTTTTAGTGTACAAAAGCATACCTGTACCCCCCATTTTTTTCCATCTGCACATAATCACTGGCAGATGTCATCGCAGTGTTTTGTACAAGAAAGGGAACCGTCCACGTTTGCGCTCATCCTCACGTTTTGTTTAGAATCAGCTGTTTAAATCGGTTGACTGCAGCTGAGTTGACGGTCTTACAGAGCCATGTGTTTTTATTTTTAATCATCTCGATTAACTTCCTGTCAACATCACTCATACTGACCGAGGTGATGACTGTGACATCATTGTAGCGGTGTTCTGTGAAAGGAGACATAGAAGGGCACCAAAAGTACAATACTGTATTCCCTTCCTAATAGCTTTGCCACAATTTAGGGTCTGTATTTGATTACATCTGTCCAAATGGTGCCAATGCCTGGTACCTACTTGGCTTGTTGTGGCTCGACCAGCGATTGGAGCGATGCAACGGAAAGCAGCTGATATTCAGTTTTTGTGAGGATCTTCTGTCTGTCACATCACTGATTATTCCTAAAATGATAGTTCACTTTTGTAATTCAAACAAGTATTTGTTTTTTTTGTTATTAAATGATCAAACGTGAGGTATGTTAAATAAACTTCAGGGGACCCATACGCATCCATCCATTTTCTCATCCGCTGATCCTCACAAGAATGGCGGCGGATGCTGGAGCTTATCTCAGCTGTCTTCGGGCAGTAGGCGGGGAACACCCTGAACTCACACTCACTCCTAGGGACAATTTAGAGTGTTTCATTAACCTGCCATCCATGTTTTCGGAATGTGGGAGGAAACCGGAGCACCCGGAGAAAACCCACGCAGGCACGGGTAGACATGTGAACTCCACACAGGAAGGCCGGTGCCGGAATCGAACGCTGCACCTCCGCAACGTGAGGCCAGTGTGTTAATCAGTTGACCACCATGTCGCCCGACCCTGAAGTATTTTGTTTAATCCATGATACGATTTTGGTGATCCCTACGCCTACCTACTGTCCCCCGAATAATGCCTCATTTCAACAAAAGTTGGTAATACTTTTAAGAGGAGCTCCTGGACGTAGAAAGTGTTCTTTTTATATGCTCCTTTTCTTTCAGTTATCCTGTCCATGTCGCAAAAGTCACAAAGAACAATTATTTGTGCCGCAAAGATTTTAGGAATAAAATGTTGGAGCCGTGAAATACATGTCACTTCAGATTTTGTGAGTTATACAAAATTGGCTTCATGTTTAAGAAAATGCTTCTTGTTGGACAGCGACATGATGCTAGTTACATCCGCGAGGTCTCTTCAAATTTGAAGAAATCGTAGCAAAAACAACATAGCATGAATTATGTGACTTTGGCACTCATATGACATTTCTGGACAGCAATATGATCGTATTTACAAAATTGAAAAGATAGATGCAGTATATAAAGTTTTAGGGCTGTAGCTGAACCAAGATCACAATCTTAATTTTGAAGAAAAACAAAAGTCTGGAACAATATGACAAAAATCAGGTGGGCACTGCACTTAATGTAGTTACCACTGCAATTGTCATGTTAAAGCCTGAAGGAGTCCTTCACGGTATTTTGTAGTTTTTTTTTTTGTTTGTTTGTTTTTTTTGCACATGCTGTAGTTTTTAGACAACTACAGGCCCACAGCAACTCAGACATACAATATATACTCTACAAACAGTGTATGCTGTATACACACATGGACGCATTTATCCACTCTCCTCCAGTGCACTTCACGTGGAATTACTTGTTTAGACTGATTTAGGCTGAGGGGGGGTCCAGAGACAAACAGGATATCTTGAGGTGTTTATGCATGACAAGTTGGAGTCGTTCTCTTGTGTAGGTTCATGCAAATATCCACCTAACCTGACTGCATATAATGATCTGAATTTTTTTGATGATGGCAGGCGCCCGTGTGTATTTTTTCAACGATATGCGTGCAATCCGTCTGAAGCAGTCTGAGGTAATACTTTGACCTTTTATGGAAATCTGCTTACCTGCTGTCCTGCCGAGATTTAGATGAGAAGATCAGTGGGGCTCTTATGTTTATCCGGAAGATATGGAGCAAGCACCACAAGACGTTTGGCTAATCTTGAAGACTGAAACGGTGAACTGGACTTTCTGCAAAATTGAAACAATTCATTTTTATAATTCCACCCAGAGTTTAGATTGTTATTATTGAGCACGGCAGTGAAAAAGGGTTCGGGATGATGCGGGAATAAGTTGCCGCTCAGGCAGTGGGAAGAAGAAAACAGAAAGTGATGCGGAAACAACAGGAACTTCCTGGACCCTCAACCAGTTGCCGGCCAATCGCAGGGCACACATAGACGAAGAACCTTTCATGCTCACACTCACATCTCGGGACAATTTGGAGTGTCCAGTCAACCTACAATGCATTTCTTTGGAATGTGAGCGGAAACTGGAGTAGAGGATAAATGCTAGTATCATTTTAGTCGTATTTCATGCCAGAGCCTTCAACGCCGAAGTGTTTGAAAGGTAAAATAAAATGTTCATCCTTGCTCTCAACGGTATGTGCGACATGTTTGTGGGATTAGCAGAGGCCGGACGCCATTTTTAGGAGTACAGTGACATAGTTGCGTCGTGGAAAAGTACTCGGGTTTTTGATTCCTATTAAATTCTTCCGAGACAGTTGGGATGAGATTTCAACATCCAAACTGGCTCGAATACCGGAATACCTGCAAAGACCTAAATCCGTCAGAATCATAAATAACTAATATGGCAATGAATTGAAAGGATGCTGAAGAGCTTACTGATATTGTCATGGGGGCAGGTAGACAAGGGTCACTTGGAAAGTTTTCCCCTGCTTTGCTCTCAAAGGCACCAGAACCGCGCTGATGTCTCTACCATGTGCATGTGTGTCATCTCTCAGACGTGGCGGTGGGTTGTCCGTTTGGTGGAGAGGATGGCGCAGGACGAGTGTTGATCTTTAACGGACACCGAGATGCAACGACGCAGGGCCTGACCCCGAGCCAGGAGCTGAAAGCGACCTCCGCCCCCGCTGGCGCCCTGCCCGGTTACGGCTTCACCCTGCGAGGGGGTCAGGACCTGGACCGCAACCAGTACCCTGGTAAAGACACAAGAAGCCGGTCTGGCTCTGTTCGCTGCCTGTGTTTGTATCATCAAAATTCCTCCTTGAAGTTCCAAATGCTTCCCTTTCGCCTCGGTTTCCAGCTGCTCTTATTACATCCTCCCTCCTCTTCATTCCTGACCTCCACATTTCATCCGTCCTCCTTTTGCCACGTTCTCCTCCGTTGCCTCCCTCGGCTCGCTCTGCTCAAGTCATCATTTCCAAGGAGGGCCGCCAAGGAGCTGTGCCAATGAACTGAAGACATTCTTTAGTCTGAGTTCATGTAACAATTTACATCGATGTATCTATCTACCGACCTACCCACCCATCTCTCTATCTGTCTTTCCATCTCTGTTTAACATGCTGCTTCGCTCTCCATCCTTCACTCCCTCCATTGCTCTCGCTATTCAATTATTCCTACTTTCAACCGCCTAGCATTCTCCCTTCCATCCATCGATGCATATATTCACCGATCAAGTTCTTTGGTTATCTGTCCTACACTCTGTCCATCCATCCACCCATATCATCCCCCCTCCATCCATCCATACCTCCATCCACCCCACCTTCCTCACTCCAAGTCATGCATCCCTCCTTCCTGAGGCTCCGCCTTCCTCACTCCAGCTGTCTCTCCATCATTCCTTCGATCACTCACTCACTCAACCCCCTTCCTCGCTCTGTCCATCCCTCCCTCCAAGCCTCTCCATCATCTCTCTGCCTTCCTCCCTCCACCTAACCTTTTTCACTCCATCCAACCACACCACACTCTCCTTTATTCCCTTTCTTCATCCCTTCCGAACTCTATTCATCCATCCATCCATCTATCCATCCCTCCCTCCCTCCCTCCACCCCTCTTTTGTCACTCCATCATCACTTGCTCAATACCTCCTTCCACTGTTTTGTACATCACGAGCCGGCCATTCAGTTTTTATCTATTCCCTTCCATCGTCGATTCATCCCTCCCTGGCACGCACTTTGCCTCCCTCACGTCACATAATGCCTTTCCCCAATAAGGTTTAGCCATTAAAGCGGAACCTAATTGAATTGCCGTTTTTCCCTTAAGGACAAACCTCTGACATACACTTGAATTGAGAATTAGATTTCTTTAAGTATAAGGCAGTTTGTATGCACACTTGTTGACATCATCTCAATCTAAGTCTTTAGAAATAAAGCATGGGCTGTAAAATCACTGTTTTACGAGCTCATTTTCTCTCTAATTTGGAGCTACGCTGCGCTAAGGGTAACGCCGCAATTAACTTTACCTCTTCTTTTCTTTACTTGCACCACCCTTTACCCCTTTTTGCGCACATACGGCCATAGCGATGGAGATTTCTTCATTCTGCGATGGAGGTACACGCCTAAATGCACACAAGTTTGACTTTTGATTTGTTTTACTAGCGGTCTAGGGAGTGTGTTCCGTCTCCTGGTCAAACTAAGGCCTTGTGTAACTGCTAATTACAAATCTTTCACTCAGAAAAAACTGTGCAGTAAATGCAAATACGAGGGTAGCAGGTTGAAACTTTGATGCAGGAGGAAGTTGGTTTGAGTTGCTGGGTGGCAAAATAGTGGTGCGACACCAATGTGCGTGCACTTTAGGCGCACAAATGTGTCACTTAAAGCTGTGCCGCCTGTCATTAAGGAGTCGGTAGACACATGCTAAGTCATTTGCGGGCCAGTAAAGTCACACTGTTCAAAGGACACAAAGGTGTTTGATCAGCCTTAGAAGGAAACTAACTGGAAAGCCTGTGAGTCGCCATTAACGTTCAGTGTAACTCTGAGCTGGTTTTATCGTCAAATGAGCGTGGTGGTGTTGTACGCATTTGTTTTTATTTGATCACGAAACTCGGGGTGATGGGAAACATGAGCATAAAGTTGGCAAAAGCGTTGCCAAAACGACAAACAAACAAAACTTACTTCACTGTGACTACCAGTGTTGGGAAAGTTCATTTTCTACGCAAGCTAGTTCAAAGTTCAGTTCACAATTTTTAAAATGAACTAGTTCAAGTTGATGATTCAACTTTTTGAAGTCCAGTTAGTTCACCATCCCAACAATGAAACAACTTCAAGGTTCTTTTTTCTTCTTCGCGATCTTGCTATGAGCTGTTTTCTTGAAAATCCTGACATTTCCTCCTCGTTGACACATAGTCAGTCCGCATTAATAGCCAGCTGCAAATTTCACCCTATAGTCTCGAAAACATGAGGAAAACTTGTTGCTTGAATCCCCTTTTTTTTTTTAACATGAGTAACATGACTGTAGCCTTTAATGTGCAAGCACAAATCCAATCTGAGGTAGGAAATGAGCTGTCCCTGCAGGTGTGTCCCTCGATGCAAACTCCCCTCCGTAGTCTTCAAGCATAGTGAGAAACACAAAATTGAGAGAATTGAAAGATCAGATCCCTATAAAACTACGCAAGTTCTGCGGATACTTGCTCACGCGGAAAACATCAATATGTTTCGATGCAAAGGCACACCTACGGTGTGTTTCACTGAAGAGACTGAGATGATATTTCATTAAATGCGCTGGAGGCCACACAGGAATGCAGGGTGGGGGTCGGCCACTGAATCACACTCACATTCCCTGCGGACGACTTTTCGCTTCATCTCAGGGGTGAAAGGTGAGAAACGATCAACATTTACCTGCCAATCACACAGGCGTGCTGCTTTAGTATTCAGTATTCATCAACGTGTGTGGTGCTTAACGTTTGTCATCAAGTCCGAATTTATTGCAAACTTCCCCCTGACTTGCAAAAATAGTGCAGATTGGGGAAAATACTCCAGGAATAATATTTGTCAGCTATTCATTCCGGTATAATGTTGCAGATCATATAGGAAAGTCATCTCCCAATGCACTTGCGCAAATAAGTCACAGAATAGGCTAAAATCCCACACAGGCACCCAAGAATGAAGAAATCTCCTCAGAAAGCATCTTCTTTTCCATCCAGTGCCATTGACTTTTGACCTCGCCTCATCGCCGGCTGTTGGCCCCCCGCAGTCTCGCCGGCAGTCAGCGTGTCCCGCCAACGACAGCTTGACAGTCTGTCTAAACTGTGCGCGAAGGTCGTGTTTTCTTAGCAGTAGGTGGAGACCGTCAATTGGAGAGGCTGGATTACTAAGAGAGAGCCCCGTTAAAAACAGCGAGCACCGGCAGAAAAGCTAAGCCAACGTAAACCATTATTTTAAGATTAGACTTCCACTTAACCCTCAAATCAGAGAGTGATTTGAAGGAACGATACCTGCCAATTGCACGGATGGAGTTTCCCACTTCCAGAGCGCAAATACAGCCAGAGGGACCCAAAAACTTGGGAGCAAGGTGGTTTCCTTCCATCTCTCACCATCTGGTGAAAGCACACCTTGCTCCTGATGGCTTTCGCAGATTGCAGTCTATTAAAGGCCAAGTACATGTGCCTCCCCCCACCCCCCGCACCTTTCATTCTGCTCCCGTCTCACCCGCCCCTTCGTCGTACACCTCCAAGTTCCCCACAAAAGCCACATCTCAAGGTCCTTTCTTGTCACAACCGCACATAGCGGCAACCGGCACCCTGGGGGGCACAAAGGACTGGGCCTAAATGTTTAATGTCGCGGTTTCAGGCAAAGGCAGAAACAGATGTGACTCTTTCCAATTCAGTTAGTTTCCTTCTTAAATACATAGGAAGGGACTCGCTCCACAAAGGACAGCGACATGGGTACAATTAAACTATACGGGCAAATTTTCTTAAAAAGTCCTTTGGGCTTGGTTAAAATGTAGCATTGCTATAAGCATAAACATGTCGAGTTTTCACTCTGGGTTTATTTTCATGCAGTGTTTCTTTTCAAAGTGAAATCGCCAGCTAGTTATGCGTGCCTTTCACATTTGATACCTGGGAATCAATTCTGGTACTCAAGGGTACCGATTTTTGGTACTTTTGTGTATGTTGTTGGTCAGAAATGTTTAACACAAAGGTCGAAGAAAATCTATTTCAAATGTCGTTTTTCAATATGTGAGGCTCTATTCATGTGTCAGTACAGGTCTAGCACAAAGAGGATCTAGTTGTCTACATGAGTGGAGTTTGCTTTCTTTTGGTATTTTCACAGATGAGCGCAGTTCAAAGTGTGTTTTTGCGCCATTGTGAGCGTGAACACAACCGACGAGCTTCTCGGCCAATCGAATCGAATCCAATCGCTCCTCTCATTCCCTTTAAATTCAAAAAAAGGAAGTGCAAGCAAATCTGCACGGGTGGATGATGTAAATTTGACCAGGGCAATCACAAATCACGACTGCGAAGTGAGCACTTGGAGAGCACCTTCCAACTCGATCGTTCAGCCATTTGTTAAAACACAAGTGATGAATGCACTATGGACCTAGACTGTAATTAGTTACCTCAGTCCATGTGCATCATTGGGTTTTCTTTCTCAGGCTCAAGTTATCTCAGTTTGGCTCTGTCTGGTTTTGTTGGCTTGAATCAATTCAGTGCCTGTTTTTGCAGTTGACAGATTGTTTTAATCAGTTTGTGTACGTGGGTATTTTTCATCAACATGTGTCCCCATAACCACAAGCATTAAATACCAGCATTCTTCGAAACTGCGAGAGCCAATCAAAACAACCCAAAATCCATGAAAACAACAAATAAATGCTGACACCAATGTCATGTTGCTCTCTTCTGCAAGTTGTTTTGTCAACACGGTACAATGTAGCCAAAATATAAATACACACATGAACATTTTTGGCGGGTGTCTGAATTTAGTCTGAGGTGGGTCATGGGTCAAAAAGCTAGAGTGGAGTGACAACCGCAACTCACACTGTGTCCTTGTGTGTGTGCATTAAACAAGAGGAGTGTGTGATGATGAAGATTGTAGGAGGGCTTCAAATCAATCCCATCTGTGTCCCCCCTTTGTAACCCTCTTATTTCCCGTCTCCTCTCTCTCACTCTCGCTCCCCCTCCATGCAGACTTGATCGTGGGGTCATTCGGTGCCGGAGAAGTGTCTGTGTACAGGTAATAAATAGTTTTAGACCTTGCCCTTGATTCTTCAAAAGTTAAGCAATACCTCTCAAAAAACCGCCTCCATGTTGTGGCATGTGAATGTTTTTCCGTAGGGCTCAAGCCGTTGTGACTGTGGACGCGGCAATGATCCTGACCCCCAGGACCCTGAATCCTGATGACAGACAGTGTCATCTGCTGCTCACCGATGCCATGGTGACCTGGTAGGATCTCCGTGCACGTTCACACCGATATGGACCATTTACAGTTTCTGATATATGAGAGGAAGTGCAATGTAAGATTACCGGTACCCTAAAAAAAACCGCACTGGGGAGATCTTAGAAAATGGGCCTAAGGTCAGCGCTTTCATGCACCCTGTAACCTGATAAAATGATAAAACGTCCACTGTGGTAGCCGCTCACCCTGAAAGGGTTAAACTTGTGATCAGCTGTGTGGCAGATGTGCTATTATTTCACAGTGCTGCCTTAACCTTAACTAAACTCGTTTTATATAATGCCATCAGTCATTGCATGGAAAATGGTGTTGGGCTACACAAGCAAAATATTACCTCATTGTGGTCGTCAGCCATGTTTATTTTTGTTTGTTTGTTTGTTTGTTTGTTTGTTTGTTTGTTTGTTTTCATTTGACTGAAAATCTTTGAGGTCGGCCTTCATGAGCTCCAAGTGTCATAATTCAGACTTCCTAGTGGTCGTTAAGTGCCGCAATCGTCCTATTACTAAGCTACTGGAATACTCGACAGTACTCCCACGCTGATGACAACATGACTGGAGATGTTTATGTACATAAATAGACAGTGTTGTGCAGAAGTCAGCATCCGATGAGACATGATAGTGATTTTATCATAACATAAGGGTATTGACATACATTTTGAAGTGACGGAGTGATCGCAATGAAAAAGCAACATATGCAATCCAAAATGTTCAGTCTGGGTCTGCGCCTAATATCCTCACATTCCTCCAATCCGTTTTCCTGGAAAAGTACATTGAACCCCCTGTGCTTGAAGAAAGGAAAATTGTAAAATATTTTTTTATCATTATTATTTTTCCATATGTGCTGGTAATTTCAAACTAAAAGGATAAAAGTCTTATCCAAAAATGGGATTGATGAGATCTGCTGCTGCTGTAACGAATCCCTGAAATCTTGATGCTTATGGAGAACCGTACCACGCAGTGAAACACACACACACACTCGCAGCACACACGAAATATTTCACCTGTTATTTTTTTTTTGCATCTGCCATCAGCCATTATCCAGTGCAATACCAAACTATATTTCATATAACCTTTAGGGATTTGAATCATTTGAAACCGTATAATCCTATTTTCAATATTTTATTTTTCCCATGGGTCAGTTTGAACAGTTGAAATGAGGCCCGAGTCAAAAACTCTCCCGCTGCTTCACCGACGTCTCGCATTGGTCTGAACATATTAGGGCTGGAAGTGGGGCTGTTTAGACAAGAGAAGTGTGCTGGGCTCGCTGCCATCACGGTGCCGCGGCGTGTGAGTGTTGGCGGCGGCCGAGACGGGAACAGAGATTTGAGCCTGATTGACAAAAAGCACTAAACTATCGAGCTGTGTCATAATAATACTCAGCTAATTCAAATAAACAGGCTCAACGTTGGTTCGGAGGTATGCAACCAGATATGCCATAGTGCGCGCGTGCACACACACACACACACCCCCACACACACACCCCCACACACACACACACACACCTACACACGTACACACACACTCAGGGGGGGAAGTTGTTCATGATTAAGCTATATGCC
>CAAKHF010010379.1:18680-49108 GCA_901007745.1 Hippocampus kuda | reverse complement strand
TGTGTGTGTGTGTGTGTGTGTGTGTGTGTGTGTGTGTGTGTGTGTGTGTGTGTGTGTGTGTGTGTGTGTGTGTGTGTGTGTGTTCGGTGTTACTTCCACAGAGTTAAAGGATCATTGTCCGATCCACATTAAGCATTTTGGCAGCATTTTAAATGCAACTCGGAAAATCCTACTGAACATGTGCTCAGCTGTTTATATCTCTGTCAAAGATTGGTCGTAATTTGTTGCGCTGACGTGAGATTTGAATATTTAAAAAGAAGGGAAAATGTTTCATGGTGATCCAGAATTAATTCTGATTCAAAATGAGCCAAATGTAAACGTTCCAGGTGCTGGTTTGACTTTGTAGGTGACAAATGGTGAAGTCCTGGCAAAGTTCTGCACTTTCTAACTGTTCTTGTTTTGTCCCTCCATGAATGATCTTTAAATGTGTTACCTGCTTTGACTCTATGTTCACTGTATGCGACATGTGACAGTGTGACTAAACTCTGGCTCCAGTGCACAGCAATTACATGACTACATGGACAGCTTGTCATGTTATCAGGTTACAGGGTGCATGAAAGGGTTAAAAAATAAAATAAGCCATACAAGGGAAAGACAAAGACGATTGTGCCCAGAAAATCATATAAGAATCTCACTTGAGAGTTTCAGAAATAACCTGAAAGCAATATTACGCTCCAAAGGACGAACTTAATGCAGTGGAATTGTGCTTTCTGAATGAACTCTTTCTCCCTCACTGAGTCATGTGCGTGTCCTCGTCTCCGCAGAGTGTCTCATCCCTCTCAGGTGGTGTTGCCATTTCCACGCTGGGAGCCCAAAGAGAAGCCTGTCAAGGAAGATGATGTGGGTCCACAGGTGACGCACATCTACGAGGTAAACACCTGCAGCAACTTTGGCTGCAACGGTGGAATTAGCCGAAAAGTAATCCAATAAATGCAAATAAACACAATGTAAACATTATCTGAGGTGCCGCAAAGGGCAGGTATGGTGCAAGGGGGCCAAGCATGATTTTTCAACGTGGGATAATTTTGGAGAAGGAAAAATTGAGTCCAAAATAAGGTACAGACGACAGATAGAAAGAGGGTGAATGGCAGACACACTGGCGACAGTTTACAATGAGCGTGTGTGTGTGTGTGTGTGCGCGCGCGTCCATGTGCTGTACATGTGATGTGTCTGGATTTTAAAGGGGCCACGGCTTCATTGAACTAGAGCGCTGCAGCGTCTGGACTTTCCTGCAGCTGATAATGATTTTCATTGGCGGTACTTTTCCCACTTGGCAGCTGCTTCTACTTAAAGAGGACAGTTTTTTGGGGGGTTTTTTTCTTGTTGCTCCTTCAGCCAGAATTCCTGCCCCGCAGCACCGGGATCATGTCCTGTTTGGATGACTTACCTCACTGTTAATGAACGCGTGTGTCTATGCGAGAATGTGTGAGTGAGTGTAAAAGGTGGCTTTGTCGAATTGATGGTTCATTTAAGCTCCCAATTCATTCGCCCTCGTCCTGATGCCAAACAAGGGCCGAAGCTGTAGATTTGTCTCGTCTCTGTCTTCAATCCCCACTGAGTGAAGGCCTATTAGCGTTGCAGCGTGCAGCCAAAAACCCAGGTGGCCCGTGTCATCACGCCACAGTTATGATAACCCAATTATAGCGTAGAGTCACTTGAGGCCCACAGCAATAAAACGACTAACTTGTCGACCACTTCTAACGTTTCCAGCTCCATAACTCGGGTCCCAGTAGTATTCGGGAGGCTGAGGTTGAGGTTGGCTGGCCTTCCCGCTTCCGTGACGAGAACCTGCTGTATGCGATGGAGATTAGAACCGATGGACCAATAAGCTGTCGGACGAATAGCAGCCTCAATCCGCTTGGACTACAGGTAAGACTAAAGTATCCCCATAAGGCGGTTGTTTTGTATAGAAACACATACCGTACATATCAAAACAAATCACAGGATTGTGTGTAATATATTGGGTTTAAAAACACACACACGGCGGTGCCTTAAGGTGCAAATGTAATTTGTTGCGCTACTATGCAAACATTAGTTCATCTTTTCCCATGAACATGAATTGAAATGCAATCGATCCATTCAAGCCTCCCCCCAGAAGAACATGTTTGCAATGTGTTTTTTACTCAGTGTGTGTGTGTGGGTGTGGGTGTGGGTGTGGGTGTGTGTGTGTGTGTGTGTGTGCGCATGAGTGCGTGCACAAGTCATTTTCTTCGTATAACTGCTCATCTGTACCAGTTTTGTTTTATGTTGAGAGGGAAGAAATTTCATCTGTGCTGTACAGTAATCCCTCGTTTATCACGGTTAATGGGGACCAAAACCACCCGCGATAAATGAAAATCCGCAAAGTAGCGACCAATTAACATATACAGGTAATTTATTTTTTTTTAAGTCCGCAAAAAGTCCGCAAGAAGCTGCAAAACAACAGCGAGTCACATAGAGCAACATATACAGTACTGTACTCCATGTATATGGTTTTTATTTTTTTTTTTTATGAATATGTTTGAAAAAATCCGCGATGCACTGAAGCCGCAATAAACGAACCGCGAAATAGCAAGGGATCACTGTATGTTACACATACGTACAGCACATTTGACAATCAAGTTGTATTCCATCCTATTCAATTCAATTTTTCAAATTAATATCTTTGTGTGAAGGTGGTGAAGCTGTTCAAGTGTAAAAATAATGATTTAAAAAATAATTTGGTCCTTGAGTGCTTCATGTTTCGTGTCCACAAAACAACCGTACACACATGTAACCACCAAGTATACCGCGACACTCAACAATCTCCTGCGAGCAAAGGGCCGAGACCATCTTTATTTATTTACAGCACACTGGGGGAGTTTTCGCCTTATAGCATATATCTTTTTGAACTGGTTTTGCACTAGTTCAGTTTTGGGCTCACATGTCACACTCCTGGTCCACGTTTTCTGAGAGCAACCCATTCATCGTTTTTTTTTCTAGATATCATCCCTTCAAGATACTCCTGAACTTCTTGGCTTCTTGAGGAACACCAGTGCACCTCTTCGCCGCCACAAGCGAGCCGCCAGCACCGCCCAAAGTCACGGCGGTAAAATCCTGGTGAGAAACGCGATATCATCGTGCAACCTCTCCGGAACGTGAATCAAAATGTTAACAGGTGTCTCTTCTGCAGAACTGCACGAACATCTCCTGCCTGAGAATCACGTGCGTCGTGGGTCGATTGAATCGCGGCCAGAGCGCTGTCGTTAAAGTCCGCTCAAGACTGTGGGCACATACGTTCCTGCAGGTCAGTGTCTGGTTCCACATCTTTGCTTCATTCACCTTTTGTTTATTGGGTCCAGCGAGGTTTGCCTTGGAACTAAATTAAAAAGCTTGAAGTCACATACCTGACTTTTGGCATACAAACGGTTGTGTCAGTTCAGCCAATCTTCTTCAGCACGCTTCATTATGATTGTTACTCAAACAACTTGCATATTTGTCCTGCAGCGGCGTAATGACCCCTACGTTCTCAACTCTACTGTGACCTTCACGGTCCTGTCCATGCCTTATCGGGCCCAGCCCCCCACCCTGCCTCAACGCACCATATCGGTAAGATCATGGGAGGTTTTGATTTAGCTCAAATCTGGTTGGGAATCTGTTAAGGATCACTACTTTGGAGGGTTGATGGTAGCTTTGAGTCGTAAGGTTCAGTAGTTGAATAAATACACATTTTTGAATTCAATGAATAATTGTTTTTAGTCATCGTGATGTCGATATCAATCAAAATAATTGGGATTATTATTTATGGGGTGAATAGTCATTTCCAATATTTGTCCTCTGATTTTCTGGTGACCGACCCAGGGTGCACCCTGCCTCTCTTCTAAAATCAGCTGGGATATGCCCCAGCACACCCATGGCATTCACCCCTTTCATGCACTCTGTAACCTGGTAACATGTCAAGCTGTCCACTGTAGTAACCGCTGTCCCTGAAAGGGTTAATGATGACACGCACAATAAAAAAAAACAAAAAAAACGGAGCAGGACTGCTCAACTGCATATCAGTGGATGTCTGACAGCAACAATATTGATATCTGATGTTGGCGTGTCGATACTGTACTGTGTATACATCACAATATCAATATTTTACCCCTCCCTTGCTGTGAAGGTCAGCTGAGAAGGCAAAGGATAATCATTATAGAAAATGATGATGAATGAATCTTGTGTTGAATGTGTGCCATGTAGATGGGGACACCTGTGTTATGGGGGACCCCAGATGTGTCCTTTGCTGTTCCACTCTGGGTCATCATCCTGGCCATACTGCTTGGGTTGCTCGTGCTCGCCGTGCTAACGCTCGCAATGTGGAAGGTGCGTCCGTCATCAAGTGTTTTCCCAACACGGTCATCTCTTGACCTTTTACGATGCTAAAGCTTTGCTGTTTTCCCTCTCAGTGTGGTTTCTTCGACCGGGCGAGGCCGCCAGCCGGGGACAACATCTCCGACCAAGAGCAGCTGACGTCAGATCAAACTGGGGATGCCTAAAAGACACATGGAAGAGATCCGTATAAGGGGACTGTGCACCTTCTGACTGAATTGTATTCAAACTGAGATCTGGAGTTGTTGGACCTGGCATTTCTCGGCCGTGGGTCTTCCGCATCTCTTGTCAACGAATGGGCCTGGGAGGGGTGTCTTGCTTCAGTCTGCATCAGGCGAGGACCAAAGACGCTCAGCTTTGACAGCACGAAACCAAAGCACACTTCAGTGGAAGACATTTTTTGGGTTTGTTTGTCAGCCGTGACGAAGGACCACAAGACAACAATGTGAAGAAAGTTCTTCACATTCCCACCATAAACACACTTAGGTTGAATGGGGTCGAGAGATGGGATGGGGCACAGAGCGACTTAATCTGTGTGAATATGAGCTTATCCACTCGCTAGCCACAATATTAGGTACAACTGCACAATAAAACGCCACTAAAAAATTGCTTATATTATTTATTTAACCTCGAAATGTACCGAAAATTATGATCCAAAACACTTTCATATCATTTCAGTCCTCCTACGTTACCCTTTAAAATAAATGGCATTTTGAAAAGGAAAAAAATACACCGGAAGTGAGCACGTACATGCACTTAATGGCGAAGATGCCCTGGAACTTCCACGAACGACGCAGACTAAATTTAGCCCCTCCCCAACATACAAAGATTTTATTCTCTCAGTCGAGAGTCACTTCGACATACTTCCTTGACACCAATTAGTTTTTTTTTTTGTTAGCCAGATAGATAGAGAACAAAAACATGTAAAATCTTATTTTTAAAATTTGGATCAATGTATTGACAGGTAACTGGTGTCAGTACTACTGGTTGTAGATGGCATTTGATTGTGCAGATGTGCCTAATTTTGCGACCGTTGCTCGTTTGTGTGGACGTTTACCAACATGTAAATCGTGTGCGCGTGTGTATGTGTGTTACGTCGGGGCTTCTCTTTATCCAATGTTTTGTTCTGCGTCACATGTGTCACACACATGCAGATGCGTTAACGTGGAGGCACAAAGCAAACGTGTGTATTTATGAATGTACGTGCAATATTTGGAGATTGCGTGATACTGAAGCTTGTTTACACTGGCATTATTTTATCAGAGCTTAATAGTGTATATGTATATACTGAAGTGAGTCGTAGGTATCATAGATTTTAGTTTTTCTACACAACAAAAGCATTTGTCTTGACTGGGTTGTGCCGCACCAAATAATGTGAGGTGTAAAATAGGTTCCAAAAAAAAAAGAACGTTTTCAGATCGCATACTGCCTTATTAACTCAAGTTTTTGCTTTTTCATTTTGGACCTCACCAACCCTAACGCCCGTAGTGAAATAATACAACACTCCACATGGTAAACTGAGTCTGTTGACTGTTGTATGCATTGTATGTCGAACACACGCGCGGGGACAATTGTCACATTTTGCAGCTGCACCCATAATTTCAAAATGAATCTCATTTCATGTTTGAGTCATTTATTGCTCTAGACCATAATGTGCAGTTAATTCAAAACAGCATACATCGTATGGTTATTTCCTCGCATGCGATTAAAGTATGTGGTGATATTTCAAACGTTACCATTGAATTTTGAGATTCATCTAAGCTCCAGTTATCATGTTTAGTTGGTCAGACGACAGAGAATAAATATGTCAAAAAAATTTAGGATGTTATTCTCTCTATTCATTACTTTATTGGTTTTGCCTGTCAGTGTTTCACGACCACAAGTACACTTCAGAGGAAGTACTCTGGCACCCCCTGACGGTAAGAAAAGTAATTGACGAGCAAATCAGTATGAAGAAGAATTATGATGAACAGTGCCCTCTAACGGCAACACGGTGGTGTTTGAATTTCGAGAAGATATCTTTTAAAAAGAATAAAGCTTGTAATATTTAACCTTTAGGAACTTGGTAGAGCCTGAGCACATGAAAGTTTCATGTGCATGTTCAAAAAAAAGCCTGATTGATGCTTTCAAAAAGCATCAATCAGGCTTTTTTTAAATTTAAATGAGCCAATGCTCTATGAATCACCAAATGTTAGGTACATATCTTCTCAGAAAAAAAAAACAACAACTTTAACTTTGTGTGCGCGAGCGCGTGTGTGCGCCTGTGTGGGTGGGTGTGTAGAGAAAAAAGTAAACTAAGAAAGTAAATGATTTGCGAATGTAATATGAAATAGCCTCAACGACAGACAAGGGGAGAAAGCTGGATTTAAAAAGAAGTCCCTCTGAATTACATTAGTCTTTATTTCTTTGAATATATTTGATCAAATTTGAAATCAAACATTGTAAGTAAAGATGTAACAGTTTCTGACTCGCAAATCTCAACACCATCAAAACAGGGGAACATTATTGATACATAATAAAGCGCAGGACGTCGGGTATCAAGGCTGAGAATTAGCCAAACAGACCTGTTACAAAATTGTTTTCCAAAGTCAGCCTACAGATGTTTTGGAAAGAAAGTGCACGTACTGGGTGCGTTGATCTGGTGCAAATAGAAGCAAAATGCCTTCATTTTCTGTTAAATAAGTGATCGTGTAGATTGGATATTAAACATTTTATTCTCCTCTCCAACAAAGTTTTGGAAGACTTTCTTGACTATTTACAATTCAAAAGTTGGCCCCATATGTCAAAGTGCAATTCGGTACTCCACTATAGTCAACAATTATTATTGAAATCTGCCGTGACATTGGCTCTTACTCTTGGGTCTTCTTATTTCAAAGAACTAATGGAGTTTACATTCGCCATTAAGTGTAAATCTGCCGGTGCCGTAACAGGCAAGTGGCTGAGGAAATGTTTGACAAAAATTACTACCTGTGCGAAATAGCATGTGGTTTCAAGAATTGGGCCAGGTCCATTTGCTGGCGAATTATCCTGACAACTGCAAGGCCTAAATTCCCAGATAAAAATACTGCAACTGCAATCATCATGCTTGTTAAGACTAAATCCGTTCGCATGTATCCTTCATTTTCATTTGAGAGATGCCTCTGAGGAGTTTAAGGTGGTTCCACTTGTTTATGCTCAGCTAATCCGCTCCTTGCTACACTGTCAGAAATAGAGGTCAAGTAGCAATCAGCTGGCTAACTGTTGTACCTTTCCCATGACCTAAAAGGTACAGGCATATTTCCAAGTTATACAATGTAAGGGTCAATGGTACAAAAGCAGTCCCTACAGATACTACATTTCATTCTGACAAGCTAATGTAGCCCTGAAAATATGATGTGGACCTTTTTTCTGAGATTGTATGGCTTTGTATTTGCCATTGCGTGTGCAGCATCTTAACTTTTTTCCACAATATTTGTTCTGGTGTCAACACCACATCATATTGATTTATCCGTGCTGCGATGCCATTTTAGATTAGTGTCTGAAGAAACAAACTCAGTTGGAAAATTCCCGACATTGTCCAAACACACAGACTGCTTTCAACTACAAGGTGTGGTTTATCAAACATGACATCGTTTTGGATTTCGTGTGGTTTTAAGAGCATTTTTTAGTAAAACAGACCGCAAGGTAGTGGGGGGGGGGGGGTGTCATACAATACACAACATAAATACAGTATACTTATACGATATTGGTTAGCTTAGCCACCAACCATATTTCTATTAGAATGGAAATCGAAAAGAAATGAAACCCGTACTTTGCTGACAAATTTTGAATAGTTGCGTTATACACTGAAGTGAGCAACGTGAGATTTTGAATGGACAACAGTCGGTAGGCAGTGTTTAGCCTGAGCGGAACACAAACAGAACAGTCAGAATTTTTTTTCTTTCTTTTTTTTTTCCTCGAGGATTACAGGAAAACACCTACAGGAGTTAGAAAGGGACAATGGCGTTCACGGTGAATGGGATGATCACGTATTGAATTTTACACTGTGCAAGGTCAAGTCAACTCTTTGGACCAGGGGGCCAAATTCAAAGAAGATGGTGTCACATTCATGTATTGAAGCAATAACTGGACCACTTTGATGGCTGAATCAATGGAATGATTGAAGAAAAGGACGCCGTGGCACATACAGTACATAGGCTACATAAGGGTTAGAATATCTATACACACACTGTACACATTGTAAGATACAATTCGCTGTACAAATCAACACCAGCTGGCTTTCAGTAACTTTTCTCTAAATAGTAGCTCTATCCGTCATCAAAAAATAAAGGTGAGATAGTTTGTCCAATGGGTGTTTACATTCCCTGCCTCACTATTCCATCATTATACAAGTCGGACATGATGATAAACAGTCAGTTGATTATCCTCACCAGGTGTTTGGGGACTGCCGTTGCCTTTGCCAACACCCGACACCCACCCGATGCTTCATCAAAGTGCTGCTGCTCATAACATACACAAACACAAGTGATCATCCGCATCCATTTATCGTCTCGGACACACACACACACACACACACACACACACACACACACACACACACACACACACACACACACACACACACCCTTCCTGAGTATGAACTGTAAAATTTTGGCTCTATTCTTAAAAGGAAATGAAATAGCAAAAAGACGGGCGCCACCGAGGCGCTGATGTAGCAGGTATGTACTTGAAGACAAGAACTTCATTGAGGAAAAGATTTTTTTTTTTTTTTTACGACTACCCCAGCCTGTTTTTTCAATCAGGCCAACCTGATCAGGTTATGTCTCTCACAATATGCTCACCTGACTCATCAATCTCCCTTAGCTCTACTGAGCCCTCTCGAGCTTTCAACTAACTACTTTAACAGAGGATATTGTGCTTATTACTCTGGCAACTGTTTTCATAGACAGAAACTGTTGACCATCAGAACTCAGTTTATTGGTAGAACAACTCACATTTTGGCCTAGAATTTCAAACAATACGATTTCTTTTTGGAAATAATTTGAACAAATCAGGAGTTCTACACCCTCCACTGTGCAGGACCCACAACATGCCTTTTTTTCCACTGCACAGTACTTAGTTGGCTCATGACGTGATACGCTAATGGGACATAAACCACTGTTGGTCACTTATCGGATGAGTGGATTCATCATTGTTGGATCATAGCTTATAAGGACGCGTGGCTGGAACACGCACATAGATGTGAAAGTTAGCTTAGCTTCGCACTTGACACATAAGTGTTATCTGAGTAATGTCAGAAAAGTTCCAGACCTGGTGTCAGGCAGGATATTTTTCAAAACCGAAACTACAAAGTAGTTTCTTCTTAGAAGGAACGCCCCCTGGTGGCATACTTCCTCAGCCATCTTTGCAATGCCTTCATGCTTTCATGTCGGAATTCTTCCGGATACCTCTGCAGTCAATGTGGCCATCTCGATGTTGTCCACGTCTTCCCTTCTAAGAGCCACGTTCTTCTCCATTGTTGTTCAGTTTACTTCAGATTGATGCGTTCAATGAGGTTTCCCCATCACGGTTTCCAGTACAATACTCTTTGGAAGTAGAAAAACCAACCAACCTCACCTGCGAAGAGTACAGCTGAGTTGAGCACATACTATGCAGTGGAACTGCGGCATTGGATGCCGCGGGGTAGTGAGCCTGCAAAGGGACCTGGAAGCTGATGGCGAACGAGAGGATCACTTACTCGCTGTGGAGCCACATACTGTACTGTATTTCCCTCAGGAAACCGAAACAGAGCTAAAAGGGAGAGTGAATTTGATCAGGCTTCTGCGAGACTCCAAATGGAGGTTGAGGTTTCTTCTTGTCTGCGGGATGCGTAATAAGGCAATTGTTTGCTGTTGGTTTGCCAGCTTCCGTTCATATTGCATTTTAGATCGATACAGTTTCAGAAATAGGGGTGCTGTGGGAGTCCAATAATGCCAATCAAGGAACAAGCTAACCTACTTTATACAACAGGGCTAATGGACTCCAAGGTAAAGTTACAAACTGAATAGTACCCCGAAAGGTACAACGATATACTTGTTCAGAGAGTACATTGTTGCTATGGAGATATTCAGATTGGTAGTATTTTGATTGTTTTCATAGAAACGCTGCGTGTAGCCAGGCCTGAAAACACCTATCTCGAGGCTGCCTGATTTCTTTAGACTTGAACTACTATGGGAAGTGTGATTGGGCGACTCCTGTCGCAGCCATATTGCAGACGCATCAGTGTCAAATTGTCGAGCATTGCAGTCATTGAAGGTGCAGCAAACAACACATCCCTGACTTCATAAGTCAGTATTGAGGACAAAAAGCAGTGGTTTACATTCATGCCTGACCCCTGCGCACTTCATGTGCCTTACTGTCGACAAACACACAGTCACATACGCACAATCCGCGGCAGCCCATACTCGCCGTGGTGTTGAGACCGAATAAGGGTAACTGTAAAATGAACAGACGCTATGAGGTGGCAAAGATCTCTGCCGTGATTATTGCCAAATCAATATCACCATGAAATATTTAACTGGTTGATCTCTGACTCCGAAATGTAGTCGCACTCCTAACGTCACACCGTCCAAAGACAAAATCTGATGGCTCGCCTTTTACACATAAACATCTGTTCTGTGCTTGTTTATATGTGTTAGTCCAGGATGCGATGGCTGTGAAGGATGTGACAGCAGAGATCCTGCTCATAATGGATGACACACTTCAAGGTGTCTTACCAACACTCAAGCTCAACATTCACACTCCGCTCATTTTTGCTTACAGCTTGATTGCACTGATTGCACCGTGTGTGCGACCACACGCTGTACTTGGGTGAAGGTGGCTAAAAACTGGTGATACTGTGTAAACTCTGCTACAGTGTTGTAGTCCGACGAGAGAGAACACAGAGTAGATGAACACAGTACAAACACATTTCTTATTAAGTTGCCTCCGTAGTCTATAGTTTGATCAGGCATTTTTCTCTGCCGCTGCTCGAGTGGCCCTCTATGCTGATTTTTACCTCCTGAGAGATGATGGAGGGTTTGAGCAGAGTCAACGGAGGCTCCCCTTCCACCCTTCCAGTCTGGTCCCACTCGGGAGCGGACCATCGTCTCTTGCGAACAGTGGTTCTGTCTGGATCTCTGGACTGTGTTTTGCAAGGGGTGGGCTTATCTATTTTCTCGGATGCCTGTCTTTTATGTGCGGTCCCAGAGATTGCCAGCACAGACTCTCCTCCACAGATCCCCTCCAGCAAACCTGGATTTCGTTCCACTTCGGTTGGTACCTGCCGTCCTGACACAGATCCGGCTATCCTTTCGACACCAGAAGCCTTCGTAAGAATACCGCTGTTAGTGCCCGTAGTGTTTGGCCTTGGATTGTTGCACACGGCGGAATCGGAATCTGTGTTGTTGCCGGGGTCAGAGAGTCTTGTGGTCTTCAGCCTAGCCCCCAAAGACTGGCTGTCTGTTAAAGAACCATTCCTGAGACCCCGAAGGGTCAACGACACGCAAACATCACCTACGCACAGTTTAGCGCAGGACAGCTCAAAAAGCTGTGTGGTGCGGTCAGGACAGCATGAGGACCAGCCTTGGCCAAATACGAAGAAGGGATATTCGACCAGCACCTCCACACACACCTGCAGAAACACACGTATGTAAACCTTAAGCATTCTGCTAAAACTGAATGTTTTGCAGGGCATATCTATGAGGCACTGTATACCACAGAAAGACTTATTGCCCAGGTCTGGAGAACATAAAGATTACTTTCGCAGGATCAAACTACTTGTGAAAAGTCGCACAGAAGGATCAGTGCGGACTTTGCGGTTGCAAAATTATTGAGAAACATTATTCTCTTGTAAGTAAATGTAGCAATTCTGCTGTTGTACCTTAGATGTGTGTATGCCTGGCGATTCTACCTTTCCTTCTCTGTTTTACTGACTGACTGGAAAGAAGTGCTAACATACAGAAAATCTGATTATTGTACAGCAGGAAGCTGATCTGCAAGAGTGGGGAACAAGCTTGAATATTACCTGAATGTTATTATCTCTTAGAAACAATATACTGTAGATGTTCACGGCCTATTAAGCCTATATAAGGAGTTTGTTTTCTACCATTTTTATTGCACCACCGGGACCAATGAATGTTCTATAAAGTGGCATTCAATATGGATAGTAGTGATACACCACGCAAGAAAAATGTTTCTCTCACCTGGGCTTTGAGCTCCCCCACAGAAAACTGTATGACCACAGCATTAGGACTCTGGCCACTATCGATTCGCTCAACTGTGCTGGAGTCAATCTTCAGCTCGCTGCTGATCTCTGCACTCTGGATGAAGTCCTCTGTTTTGAGATCCTCCACACGCTTCAACTCGCCATCAGCAAGCTGGATGATGGAGCCTCGCATAAAGAAAGGTGGGAGAGCCACGGGAGAGGAGGGAGACGAGATGTTGGGAGAATCTTGGATGGAAGCGGGGACTGGAGGATTGACTGGGGCTGGGACTGGGATTGGGGAGGGAGCTGCCACCACTGCTGGGACTGGGTTTGAAGGCAAGGCCGGAGGAGCTGGAGCCGGGGCTAGAGCGGGAGAGACTTGATTTCCATCCGGCCCTAAAGACTCACATTTGGACAGGGCGGTGGCAAGATAGGCATGAGGCATGGCCGTGGATATTTGGGGAGTGGTGGTCGCAGTCAGGGAGCTGACCGCACGGCTGGTCTCCATTTCTGTGCCGTTATTGGCACTGCTGACTGGAATGAGCAGGGATTGACCACTTGGAATGACCAGGTGCTGTGGCAGTGCCGCGTGGTAACTGACTGCATGCTGGTTGGCACTGGTAATATAGCCGATGATGGGTGTTTGTGTGGAAGAATAAAGACTGGCTGGCAGTTCGTCAGGGGGTAGGGTCGTCTGAATGACGGTATGGGGTGTGACGGACTTGGTCACCTCGGATGACGAGAGGGAGGAGAAGGAGGAAGATCTCGATATAGGTTTCCCTAAACAGATGCCTCCCTTCTCAGTCTGAACTAACGAAATCTTATTCGAGCCATGTTCCTGATCCGGGCTATGGTTTGGCTGGGCCACAAGTACTAAGGAAGTCTGAAGTCCTGTTGGGTTCTGGCCATATTCTGCGGGCACAAGGATGTGTCGGGTCTCATAGCTCTGAACCTGCTGATGATTAGATGGTTGTGTGGGAGCTTTTAATTGTTTGACAACTTCGAGCTCACCGTTCAGCACACCCTTAGCGTGCACCTCGGGTTTCTTTCCGGCAGAACCATCCGCATACTGAACAACCAGCTGGGAGGGTGCAAGGGTAAGCGTTTGAGGGAGGACAGCAGCATGTGTGTGGAGTTGGAGGTGAGCTCCTGGCGTAGAGACGGCGGCTCCACTGACAGTTAAAGGCGTCCTGCTATCAAGTTGGATGTACTGGCTGGTGACTTGCGGAGAGCTTGGAAGGGAGACGGGAGCAAGTTCTGCGGGAGAGAGGCCAATTTGGAACTGCTGCTCTCCTTTGGTGCCAGGCGAGATTAAGGTAGTGGTGTAACCATCCAGGTGAGGGCGCTGTCCTATCGGGCTGGAATTGGCGGGAACTACATGAGAGGAGATGTAACCAGCATAGGGGCCGGAGCTTATGAACTGAACATTCGGTCCAAGCTGAGCAAACTGGATGGTTCCTGTGGGCTGAGGAATGGCTGTGGGATAGACTGCAGGTAGCGAGGCCAGCGGCACTGCTGAAAGAGTAGTAGCTGAGGTTGGAATGGTGGGAGGAGAAGAGGAAGAAGTAGACGGGATGGGACATCTTGGGCTCTCCGAGTCTCTGGATCTGCATCGTTCACTGGCTACACTTGCCAGCCATGCGAGGTTCTCAGTGTGGGGAGCAGGATTGTGATGGACCACTGGAGGAGTTGATGTTGTCACTGCCACTGGCCTCTGCTCCAGCGCCAGAATTTCTCGCTTTTTAGGCGGCAGGCATCCATTACTTCGCTCCTGATTGGATTTCATTGCGCCAGATTGGTTTGAAGTATCTCTTGTTCAGACTTCTATTGGCGTCAGAGACACTGAGTCTCTCTCGCTCTCAGTGTTAATGTCTGCCCTCTTTGCCAGGGCGCAAAGACTCTGGTAGTAGTCCCTAGCATACAGCGCCGGGTCTTAATCCGGACAAGGTGGAATCGCTACAGCTCATAAAATGAGCTCGATAAACTTCATGCGGAATCATCTCCAATGTAAGCACTTCTTCCACAATGTTGGCGGGAATCTGATGACAGACAGACAAAAAGAATGGGTAAGTACATGTAGGACATACATACAGTGCAGAGGTGTCACATCCAGGTCCAGAAAGTAAAAACCCTGCCACAGTTTGGTTTTAGCCACAGGTGCTTCTCTTCAACCGGCAGGTAAAGGAACTCCAACTCCTGGTTGAGCAGAAGCACCCGTGGCTTCAGGCAAACTGGCACGGTTTTTACTTTCTGGACCTGCATTTGATACTTCTGACACAATGTGGTGACACAGATGATCAATTTGCCCTGGCGTGTGTTCTATAATTACGCTAGCTGTGCAAGGCTAGCTCAGTTAACACATCTTATCTTTCCTAAACATGCTAGTTATAAGTACAGTCAAACCTCGATTTTCGAACGTCTCGGTTCTCGACCAATTCGGTTTTCGACCAAAAATTTCGAGTTTTTTATGTCTCGGATCGGATGACGAACAAATTTCGGTTCTCGAACAAACTGAGCGCACTTGAATGCACCACTTGACTCCTTTCGCCTTCCTTACACGAGGAAATGACGCTTCCTCGGGTAGACGAGGAAGTGACGCGTCCTCCTGTCACTTTCCATTGTGAGCAGACGTGTTCAATAAACTTTTTTTTTTTTTTTAAAGAGCGTGGTTTCGGTTTTGAACAATTCGGTTTTCGAACAGCCTTTTAGAACGGATTATGGACGAAAACCGAGGTTTGACTGTATGTGTACAGTTCTGAATGGTTGTAATGCATCCTTTGAGGCTGCAAAGCGTTATGCAACTAAATATTACTAAAGTCCACAGTGCATTTTGTATTTGCACTGCTCAACTGTCTCAATCTACTATTGGGCTCACACCCATCAATATTGTATAGAAATATTCTGGTTATGCAACACTTTTTCCTTTGTTTTTCTATTGAAAACAGGCCTTTGAAGACATATGTATTTGACAGTTATTACAATCACGTGTTTCTTACAGTGGAGAGCCAGTTCTTAAAAGGCAAACTTCAGCGTGATTCACTTCTGAAGTGTGCTTGCTTTCATGTTTCTAATGGTGTTCTGCATCTTATTGCTCTGGAGTTATTCTTTTCATATTTTTTTGAGAGCCGTCTTTAAGCACTCATTCAAATTTACAAACTGACCCAGACTATTAAATTGCCCCATCCAACAAAATTTTCCATGAGAGAAATCAGTACAATGCTATTTTCGTCACTTTTATAATGGAAGAATGGAGTTTCCTGGGCAACAGTGTTTGCAAGCGAACATCCCTGCTCATGTGGAGTCTATGTGCATAATAGCTGTTGGCTGTGTCAAAGCATGAGTGTATACTTGAAGACAGCAGGTCTAAGGGAAAGGATAACAATAACGAGTAAGCGTCTCGGAACATTTCTTTTTTTCAGATCTCCAAGGCCTTGAGTTGAGTCAGGACAACTGTAAATACAAACGTTTAACTCCAGCCAGACTTAGTCAGCGGGAGCATAACAGGGACAGAGCACAATAAGATGACATTTACGCGAGGGACACTATGTAAGTTGTAACAATATTATTATCACTGGTAAGTTTTGTTACAAAGTCGCAGCCCTGAGAGACCTGCGTTCGTCAGACTATATACTGTATGTATCTGTGTCAACAAGCCCATGGTCAATATTTGACTGCAGGGATAAATCAACATATTCTATAGTTGCATATTGCGGATCTATGCACACACACACACACACACACACACACACACACAAAAACACGAGTCGGCCTTGTTCCATTTGTTTACTATCTAACCTCAAACAACACCATGCACACATTTGCCTTTCATTGGCTCCTCTCCAGTGGAACCACTACGGTCAAATACAATCTGTCAGGAAACAATAGTCGACCTCTGATTTGTTAGGGCTTTGAAACGGTTTTCCGTTGGAAATAGTGGAAATCAAACACTCACAACATCATCATATTTATCGCTAACATGTAAAAAGAAGTTAACCACTTTCCAACATTATAACAACAAAACCCGCCAGCTTAACATTGATAAAAAGTGTCGAAGTCAGTTTTCTTCCAGTGAATGTTCTTCATCTCTCAACATCCTGTGTTGAGGTTGCCACATTTATCTAAAAAAACTACAGGCTACAAAAAGCCAAAGAATATGCAAAACCGAAAGGGCATCAGGAGGCACACTGCGGTCTCGCGTGCTGTCACGCATGAAGGCAGCTTGAATTTTAGAAGCAGATTTTCATCAAATCCCCATTGGAGGACTTTCCACTTGTTCCACTGTACTTTCCTAGATGTTCTGTTCTTTTATGCAGACTTATTTGTGGGTCAGTGAACGAGACACAACTAAATTGCTGATGAGCTCGAGGCACTGTAGAGATTGAGTGCATGGTACACACACACACACACACACACACACACACACACACACACACACACACACACAGGTGCATAACATTACATTTTGATGAGCTGCATCCTATTTTTCACACTACATAGGAGGCTCATCACTCTCGGCAACCACAAGTGGTCAACATAAAAAATATATAGAGTACTCCGAAATGGACCTTGGTCAGTTTCTGTTTGGACGAGCCTATTGCAAGATAAGACAAGGTCACAAGCTTGTCAAGGAAGCAGCAAAAAAAAAAAAAAAGAGACAACTCTGAGCAACGTATGTGATCCACAAAGCCTTATGAGCCACCGGATGTAACAAAGGAGGGCTGGTGAGAAAGAGTGAGGGGGAGGAGATGAAGAACGGCAATGGAGGATGACAGATAGAGTGGTGTGGATGGTAGAAAGGCAGGGAGGAGATTGGGAGTAAAGAAGAGGGAGAGAGAATGGTGTGAGAAAGACAGCGCAGCTCCTCCTGACCCACATTGAGCAGCGCCTGCAGCATCAGCCTCCGCCTCGCGATGTCACCACACTCACTCACACTAGACGGCGTGCAGCATCACTCTGTGGCAACAACCCCACCTCAGCAACACCTGGAATGACATCATCATCCCAACGCTACATCGCAAGCAAGAAAAGGCGAACATACATCGAAAGGCAACCTAACTTGACATCAAATAAGACCGAGAGGAAGGTGCTTTTCCCCGAGATCAACACAGCACTCGCTACTGTGCACATGGTCACACATAAACATCATCACTTGATTTTCCAGCCTATTATTAGATCAGTCACTAGCAACCGCATGCCCCTGTGTTATGGAGAACAAAGGCGTGCTTTCAAGACACGAATGTCACAACGAGTCAAGACGGCGTGGACACTCTGGATCCAGCCCTGGATTGTCCCTTCTGCTAAAACGAGTATGATAAAGGGATGACATCAGACACGAAGGGGCGGAGGGGGCAGACGAGTCATTTTCATATGGGGACATAGTGTGATAGTCCCTGGAAAAAAAAAAAACGCGCACGTACCACGCTGTGTACGTGTTGCCATTGTGTGTCCAGGTGAAAGGCAGACGCATGTCCTCTCTTACGCAGCAGTACAAATCCACCCACCCTGCCACGCCAAACCTCCACCTGTCCTCGCATTGATCCTTCGCTTCATGGCAATAACATCGCTGCAGTAGGAAGTGAGGCACTAAGAGGTGATTTTGTAACAAGAGTGTCCCGGCCAAGATAGAATGCCTCCCACAAAAAAAAAAGACTGCAGTATTGCTTATTTTCAGGTATTATCTGCCGATAGAGCAGACATAGATTCACACAGCCCTGTTTCAGCAGTGTCTATATTTAGAAAACAAAAACATCATCATTGTCAATCTGAGCATGCATGAAACAGCAAGGGGGAATTACCGACAAAGGCATGCATGTGGGACTGTCTGCGTAAAAATAGAACCATGCTTTAATCGCGGCACCATACACAAGGCAGATCAATACAATACAGTCTGATCTTTTATCTAAAAGAGCCATTTTACTGCCGCCCCGTTTTCTCTGTGTGGAAAAAACGTGTGTGTGTCCCTTTAAGAGGCGGGCCGAGCCGTGCGCTCGACTACAGCCAAAGAACAGGCGATGGGCTGAGCGCTCAGTGTTTGTCTCCACAGTGATTCCAGAGTTCTGCATCAGTGCCGGACACACACGGAACACACACTCGGGCAAAATGACACGCAGGTCGTCTCTTCTTCCACAGCAAGCACCTCAACACCTGACTGCCCGTTTTTTGTTTGTTTTGTTTTTTCGTTTTGAGCACGACGGTGTGATAGTAGCAAGGCAGAAAATACTACGGTGCCACAAATCGAAACGCAAAGAGACAAGCCTCCTCCTCCTCCTGCCACCCCCTCTTCTGCTGGTTCGAGTGCTAAGAATAGCTCACCAGTCTTTCCACAGCCGCCGCTTGCAGAACATGTGAGACGTACCTCCTCGGCAGCGTACTCGGCTTCCTTTGTGCAGCAGCCTGTTCCATGCCGCTCTTGTGAGGACCCTGTTGAGCAGTTGCCACTCCGTTGGCCCTGCAATCGGCCTGATGGCAGAGGAGGTCCCCCCCCCCCCCCCCACCGGCCCCCTCTTTCCTGTGCAAAAGCCCACGCCAGGTCTTGCGTGCGAGGCTTCTCCAACGTGTGTTATGCAAGGCCACCAGACCGCCAGCTCCCTCTCTCCCTCTCTCTCTCTCTCTCTCTGTCTCTCTCCCCGTTTCCCACTGTGGCTCTCCCTCCCTCAGTACTCCAACTGACATGGCTCCTCCCCCTCCGCCAGCCCCATCAGCCATCAGGTATTCATTCAAAAAAAAAAAAAAACACACTACTTGGCTCCGCGCCCAGACTACGCTCACGCAGGGAGGGAGGGAGGGAGGGTGGCACTGTGAAACAGACGGAGAGGGGGCGCGGGGGGCTTGGAGAGCCAGAGAGGGTTTGCATAGACAGACATGGGTGTGCATGAATAGAAAGAACTATTCACATGGGCATATTCATGCAAAGACATTGGCACATATGCACGCGCACAAAACTGATTGAGGATTAAATTGTGGAGTGAGTGAGCAAAGCCCCTTTAATGCTCTGCCCTTGTTCATTTTCATATGCATTTCCCCCTCTCGAGGCAAATCTCCATCTAATCGGCCCTGCAATAATTGAGCTTCTCTTCAGATGGAAAAATGACTCAGAGTAACCAACAAACAGTCTTCCCCCACTCTTTGCCCCATGAGATATTTCCTCTCCATTCACACACACACACACACACACACACACACACACACACACACACACACACACACACACACACACACACACACGGAGCAAACTGCACAAATAAACACCCACAAAAAGCCACTTGGCTCTCTTCGGTCCACTTTCCCCTGTTGGGCACAGGGCAGGGAGCGAGCCATGCTTCACTCTAGTGCCAGGACAGACTGCTATCTGCTTCTCTGCAGGCGTCACATGCAGGGTGGCCCCTCCAAAAGTGACAGCACGCTGTGGGGGGAAAATAGGATCCAACAAAATTGTGCACTTACAAGAGGACTAATAAATTCGCTGCAAGGTCCTTTGGTTATATGGGAAGGATTCCAATGCCTTCTTTGGGAGGACCGGAACAAAAGGTGTTTAAGATACAGTGTATACCATTTTGTTATCAAGTTGTGATTGTGAACAAACGTCCTTGTGCCTGTGGTAGAGTAGTGGTTTAATAGTCTTACTAGATGGAATATTTGGCAATTGCGAGATTTACAAATAATGTCACAGTATTGTAGAAGAAAGTAAAGCACACTATATATCCCAAACAGTTGTTCGAACTCGCCATTAATTTAGTAAGTCCATACAGAATACTAAAATCCATCCATTTAAAAGGAACCCAGAAGCTAAAGTATGATTTTAATTGACAAAGATTAAAGCTAAGGACACTTTCTATCTAATATCTCTTTTATTTAGTTTCATAAAATGTAAAATGTAGTTGGAGTTGGTTCTTTTTTTTTTTTCACAAAAGTGCTTTTGAAATTGTAGCTTTCATATTTGTCACAAAGTATTAAAAATGAATGAGTATAATTTAATAACAATAAAGGACTTCATGGACGCGTATGGCGACACTGCAGTCTTCTTGCTTTGGAGATGAGTTCATTTCGGTATGGTTTCTTTATGTCTGAATATTCTTCGCCATCTCTTCTCATGTTCTTTATTGTCTTTACACCCAGACCAGCGGAAGAAACGAAACACATGCGCAGAGATGAGCTTTTTCCTCCTTAAATTGTTACATCAGTCAAGCGAGCCGAAACAAGCTTTCAAATGGAAATTCACAATGCCATGATGCATAAAGTTGCGCTGCACTGCGTGCGTTTAAGACTGAACCAAGACGGAACTGTCAAACGTGTCCGTTTGAGCCAAGACTTTTCCACTTTCGTACGTGCTACTTAATTTCTTCAACACAACCGAGACCTCCATGACCTACTTACAGCACTTCTCTGAAAGTTAGTGTGTAATCATTTCCATGCTGCCAGTGTGGTACTGCAGTCATGCGGCCGTGACAAAATAACAGTCGTAGAGTAGTAGCGCATATTACAAGAAGCAGGGTATTGCTTCAAGAAGTGACAGTACTGCCAAATGCTTAGAGCCCTGCATTATTCAACATCCACGTACAGTATCTCGAGACATTAGACATTCCCGCATGCGGTGGAATAAAGTCGCCAATCCAAGCCTAAAAATCGACAGGTTACCTTGAAAAGTTGTAGATGTCCACAGTGAATGGAATCCAAGTGTCATCACTGGCCTCGGGCTTTTCTGTTTCCTCACAGCGCCGTGTGCTGTGGAAGTGTGGCAGGCATGTCCAGACATGTCGCACTGATCCACACACAAGTAAAAAGAAATCATGATGCAAACAGTCGTGAGCAGAAACTGGATCCCAAGCTGATTTCATGAGGGATATGTGCTTACGATGAATATTCATGAGGTCAGCGATGGGTGTGAATGGGGCTTCTTGAGGTCACTTGATGCATTGCGTCATAACATGGAGGTCAATGACAGCAAGCCTGCTGACGGCAGAGCTCATTCCCACAAAACCGTTAACTGGGCTATGTTGAGGTTTGTTGTTAGTATGACGTCAGAGCGGCCTTCTGTTGAGTTCATTTACTTCCACAACATTGGAATAAAGGACGTTATGCGAGCGGAAAGAAAACGTCACGATAATGTTTGTTCCCTTTCTTTGCCAACGATGTTTTTCGAACAAGGTGGACGTAGCAATGAAGACAAGGAGGGGAATTGGTGGTGAAAAGGATTCCTGAAATTCTCTCTGTAAGGCAAGAGCAAAAGTTCCATTTCCATTGATTTGAGAAATTCCTGAATTGTTGGTTTTGATATTTGAACACGGCGATTTTGTGTGCCCACACATTTGGTTGTATCTGCACGTTTTTTGACACATTATTGAGAATCCCATTTTTGAACTAGGCAGGTCAATGCAATATGCGATATGATTTGCTGCAACCAGGCAGGACATGGGCCGTTGCAATATGATTGGCCGCTCCACACAGGTAGGACACCGCATCCGCACCGCGGGTTTGGCAGTATCAAATTTAAGGGAATATATCATGAATCACACTAACCCTAATCCACCATAACTCAAAATGTGATTCCTATTTGGACGAGCCACGTTATTTATCTGTGAGGCTTAGTCGTTCCTGCCTTCATGCAGGAGGGCGTGGATGCATCAGCCAATCATATTTCCACAGGGCGTCTCATGCCTACAACTTCTGGGATTCATAATAACACTTTTTTAACGAGTGGAGTGGACGGGGGAGCTTTTAATGATGATGGAAAGTTTGAGCGGTTTGAAGATAATGCACATTGTATTTTATCTATTCAGCGTATAATATAATGGCTATTTGAACTACAGTAACTTCAAATATTAGCATTTAAAATGTAAACTTGAGTTCAAACCTTCCATGAGCTGTACCTTTATCGTGGTGGAAGTCTTTGAATGTCCCAATGATATTAGCAGCTAAATTGTCTGGTGCTACAATTTCTCCCAGCTGGCTTTGGAATGCCTCAAGATCCTCCAGGAGGAGTTGGACGATGTGGCTGGGGAGAAGGAAGTCTGGGCTTCCTAGTTTAATCTGATGCCCCTGCGACCTGGCCTCGGTTTAAGCGGAAGAGAATGAATGTGTTCACTCAAGTTCAATCGAAGCTAGTTCGTATTCAATTCAGGAAATAGAAATGATACAGCTTAGAACAAATATCTACTTTGCAATGGTGAATTGTGAGTACAAGACAGTAAGTAATCTTACAAATAAATATCCCAGAGGAATACTTTGAGGTAATAGTGTCTTTCACAAAAAATAAATAAAAAATAAAAACATAATAATTCTTGACATGCAACAATAGAACTGAAGCTCAACTCTGTTCTATTCTATCCTACCAGAAGAGGTGGGGCACCCTGGGGAAATCGTTTGCATTAGTAAAATAGAGAATGGAGAATAGTGAGTGGGTGGCAGCATTATGGGAGCATGTGCTAGCAGAGTAGGAGGTAAAACCACCCTGGCGCGCAGGTCCTGTCTGAGAGCAGACCTTCCTCCGGCTGTGGCTGGGCACCGGTTCGGAAGTAGCAGCACGAACGCCCCAATGCTATGCGGGGAGAATGTGAAAGTGCTTGCTGCCATGGCAACAAGGCCACTCCACAGTCTCCAGTCCGCATGAAGAAAGACGGCTAGCAACGTGGCCGCGGCTCAATGGCGAGGAGCATGACACGCTGAAAGAGCCTATTGAGGAGCCTGTGAATTAGTTCATGGCCACAGTACAAAATCAGCAATCCACAGGGAGGATGACCTCATTTTAGCTATTTGGAAATATTACATCTCAACCCTATCGCCGTTGTGCCTCAGGGTAAGAAGATGCACACTGGTGTTCGTGCTGCGAATTAAAGGAACAACATGTATTAACTGCTTTTATAATTCTACACGATTAGAAAATAAAATTTGATACGATTAGAGAATGACCATCCCCCCGTGGTGTCCTTAAATCACCTATTTTGGTCTATGTTGGTGGACCAGCCGGGGCACGTCAGGACAACGTGCGTTAGCATGAATGCCAATACTAGCATCCCTATTTTCAGGTGTGTACAGTTCTTATATGAACTTTAAGAAATCCAAAATTGTATTTTAGCAGACAGTGCTTGTCCTGTAGAGCACAATTAATTAGCTTGACTTCTTTAAAGTCTGGCTATACCAGTGTGACATGTCCTTCAAAGTAAAGTTAGCTAAATCTTAGATTTGGCTCCAAGGTGAGTTCATATTAAACCTGGCAAGAATGTGCAATATATTCACGTATTGTCTTCAAATGACCCAAAAATGTTCCAACTGACACCTATGCTAACTACACACAAAGTCTAACTCATTTAATTTTTGTTAGAAATTAGCCAATTTGCTGTTCGTTGACTTTGCCTTCACCACAGTGGCTGAAAAGCAGATCATAATTCACAACAAGAGGAAATGGAAAAAACATATATTCATCACTGTAGCTTTAAATGTGTGCAATTTATACTGTTTTTAATGCTGGGAAGAAAAAAAAAGGTATTTCAGTTTATTGAATCGCTTTAAAAGCTCCGGGCACTTCATTTCTCCATTGCAGGAAATGGTTATGAACAAATGCCCATAACACTGGCCGTTCATTGTACTGGAGGATGTTTATCCTTTTATACCCGGAAACAAGTTTGGAAATATTTTGTTATTTTAGGCTCAGGATGTTAGTTAATCGAAATTGTTCAAAGTCACAGTTGAAGAAGTGTCTGGATGACATTAAAACAACATAGACAGGGACCGCAGAAATGGGCTAAAATGACCTCATAAGGAATTTTAAACAATCGGTGCCTTAGTAACTGAATGTTTGTTTTGGGAATATTTAACAGTCAAGACATCTTTTCCAACATAGATGACAATGAACCACAATTAGTTTCTTGTGTTGATACTGAAAGCGAAAATCATCAGACCTAAACAGGTTTCTCTTCGGCTGAATCTGACTGCCAAGACTCCTTTTCATTCAGCTCAAAATAGAAAGTCACTGCTTACGCACGTCTCCACAACATAGTTTAGGCAGTGCCAGGCGGGAGTGATTTGTGTGGGTGGAGTAACAGAATCACAGGGAACCAAAAGTATCTGGAAAATGCCAAACGCAACTCAGGGTGTAAATCATTGGCTTCATCTGCATGTGAAAAGCCCAGGCGCCTCTCGGAATAAAACCAATGTGACATTCTCAGCATGTTTGTAACAGATTGATTTACATGCTGCGTCACGTGATCTGACAGGTTGGGTTCATATGGGGAATCCAACCATCAGTTAAATGACCTCGGTGACCCCACTGAAACTTGCCCACTCCCCCTCCCCACTGCGGCAGATTCACTACCGCATAGCAGCAACAGAGGGCAGCACTGAGTACAATTGAAACACTGGAGTGGACTACTTTTTCTACATGACACATTGCATTTTCAAATGGATAAAATGCAATAAGGGCAGTATGTGAAATAACAATTGACATATGAATCATAATTTTAAAGAATTCATTTGTAAAAAATAAAAAATAAAAGTCCAATAGATATCAAATGTCAAGCCTATTTTTCCTTGTCTACGCATGATTTATTTGCAGCAAATGCACACCAGACCAAGCAACGGTGTCCAAATCAGTCCTCCCTGGTTGTCAAGACAACAGTTTTGGTCCATGTCATCATAATACTAAATAGAGAACTAAAAGCAGGAGAAGTCCAAAAGGTTATTGAATACCCACACTCGCATGGGAACCTCATGATTGTACATCACTCATGAAGAGTTTTGTGCTTGCCTCGTATTTATTTTTGTAACAGCAGCAGCGCTGAGCGAAAATGTGCTTATTCATGTCACGATAACACTTATTTATTCACTAGCCCAGAAATGAGTTCATTCACAATAGCTTGGCCGGGCTGTATGTTGGGAAAAGTACTGTCCTTGGCTGCTATCAATTCTGGTTTAGAAGCAAAAGTCCCAATTTCAATGACACCGTTGGTGATGGATTTAGAAGAACAAGTATGATTACTCCAGCCATTTACTGTGGATTTATCCGGTTACAGTTGGTATAACTGCGACGACGTTATGACTTCAATTTACAAACACAAGGTCGATTCTCACAGCAGTTGACATAAATGATTGGTTGTAGCTAATGGAGAGCGATGGCACTTGCTTAACCCATGGAGAGATTTATTGCACAATGAGGTCGTTTAACACAAAGGTCTGTCATAAATTGAAGCAATGAGTTGGTCCTTTCTCAGAAATCTCGCTCCTGCACATCGTCTTTCTCTGGATGGGGCCTACACGACATGTCAACGTACAAAATTCACGTGGAGCAGCACACGTGGCAATTTTATCAGCGCACCACTTGTTCCGCTCCTCACTAGCATTATTTCACATCGAGGGGTTGTGTCAAAACAATGTCCGTGAACGATGCAGTCATTGGCAAATGCGCGGCAGGACAATACTATGAACCCTGACAATACTGTGAATAGTTTATCAGCACATATTTTTTTTATAAAAACAAGTCAACAGACTGCCAGACAAAATGTTTTAAAAGCTACATAGCCAGAACTGGAGACAGATATGATCAAAAAGCAATTGTTTATTTCGGTTAAATAACATTTGTGTCAATTATGGTGCAGCTGCTGAGCCAAAGAATTATCAGAGACGATCCAACAAAATGTCAATGTTAATCATGTACCTTGTGGTCATTTGAACAAAAGATCCCGACAGTACTTGTGTTTGAGCCTGCTCTCGTCTCATACGAAGTTTGTGGGATTTATTTTTTTTGGGGCGGGGGTCAAAAAAGTCTAAGCAGACCAGACCGCTGGGCTTCAGGTTGGAACCGCAAAAGTCAAGTGTCCCCGAGGTCATGCGATTAGGTGATTAGAAAAAAAATATTCCTCGAAAGTTGGAAATCACTTCTGCCATGACCTTATGGCATTTACACCAAGTAAGCAGACTCACATTCAAAACAGTAAGACTCCAGTGCCATATTGTCACTTGAAACAAAGGAGGGTTTTATTTTACCTCTAACAATGGTTTCCATCTTTTGCCACTTTTTTTTTTAAAAGAAAGCTACAAATAGAAAAGCTTACGTAAATTATTTTCACTTTACGTTATTCTTGGTCACGAAAGTCACTTTTGTTACATTTAAATATTAGAAGTGGTTCACTTCCTTTAACACTTGCATGATCGTTGTGAAAATGTAGCTTAGAGCTTTGCCTGTATACTTGATAAAGATTTTATGATGCAACAGTTTGGCCTTGGTACAAATGATTTCTATGAGTTCCTCAACCACATATTCACCTGCATTCCTAAACGTATTGCGTATGACCTTATAGCCCGGGTGTCGAAACTGATTTTTGTCACAGGCCACATCAGTTATGATTTCCTTGAAGGGCTGCTATGACTGTGAACCCAAATAAATGCATGATAGCCTCATATTACATATACACAACAAATTGATGAATAACCACTTTTGAAAGAAAATGCCTTAAAAGTTGTTCAAATGTTGCACCTATTTTTAAAGGGGGAATTTGGTAAAAAATAAAATAAAATGCATGCAATATCGCAACAGTTTTAAAAGTGAAAACAATATGTAACTTTTTATATTTTAGCAAGAAAAATGAAGTAAACGGACACAATTCGCTTTCATGGGCCACGTAAAATGAAATGGCGGGCCAGATCTGGCCCCCGGCCTTGAGTTTGACACCAGTGCCTTAGAGGCTATACTGTAGCCCAATTCAATCACAAGAGTTTTTCAATTGCCTTCCAATAGCTTAATCTGTCTCATAAAATCATGCGGATTGCCAGAACGTGGCAAGATGAGGAGTCCAAGTTTCAAAACACTGATTGTGCCTTTGAAAAACAGAAGTACTTGAGCACCTGAAACAATACACCAAGAGGCCCCGTGTTTCAAATTATTATTTCACTGACACTGAGGCTAGCGTGCTACAAATAAATAGATTGCGAACTGAAATATAGCGTGAACAAACACTCACCCCAGATCTAAAATAGTATTCAAAAAAAGGCAAATCTCACCCCCCCGTCATATTTGAAAAAGAGACGTGAACTTGGCACAGAGACCCATGCAGCCGTTTGGTCAGACACAAACCAAGTGCAGGTTGCGGCTCGGCGATCCAAAAGACCCTCTCTGCCCTCATTATGGAGCCCTGGTGCACATGAACCAGAAATAAGTTCTGCTCATATTTAGTGTCAAACACTTGATGCGGTGCGCTCTGCAGGTGGCGGCGATGCTCGTCTGGGTCATCTGACCCTGGAGCGCTTGACAACAATGGTGCCAGCGACCATGTCGTACACAGTCCTGTTGTGCTGGAAGAACAGAAGCGTGACAAAAGCTGGGAAGAAGAAAGCGATTGAAAAGTTCTTGCTCAGGGCTCGCACAGTTGATCTGTCAGGATTGATAAGGAAGGAAAGAAAAAAAAACATCAGAGAGGTTTTGTCAGCAATTTATGTTTTAAGACTGATGTTGTCGGATTAGTAAAAAATATATATATATCCAAATGTTTTGTGGGAGTTACAATTAATTTGTTTTATTTAAGGGCAGCATGGTTCCACTCACGCGGACAGAGACACGTCTGTTGCTGGCACCACAAGGACCCGGTTGGGCTGAACCAGAACTGATGAGTCACATGTCACAACTCGGAGTCCAATGAGGAATTTTCCTGGGGTGGCTCCTCCAGCTCCCCAAATACACACAATCTGCAGATACACGTCAATGGTTGATTGCCTTGCAGCTCAGAGGGGGGAATAAGGGACTGACAAATAAGGCTGTCGACAACAAGTAAAAATATATTTACCAAACACTGCCTGCCCAAATTCATAGACTGCGTCCTTCGAAGGACCCTTCACATGCTGGGTCCTCCGAAGGCTCGTCCTCATGTAGCTTCTGTGAACTACATAAACAGTGGTAAATTTGAACAGGCCGACCATAGAAGAAGAGCAGCATCGAAATGGGGCGGGGAAGTGTAGGCAATGAAAGCGCACTCCGAAGTAGCCTTCGCTCAAAACCAGTCTCCATGGACACAAAGGCCAGATGTGAAAGCTAGATTCGAAGGGTGTGTGAATTTGATGACCAGCGTGCGATCGTGTCGCGCCGGAAGTTCTGTCAAATTCGGCCTTTGGAGGATGTAAACTACAAATTTGGACACAGCCACCGTTTTATTCTTCAAATAATGTCAAAGAAATACAGTGGAACATTTCAAGATGAATGATCATGAGGTCAGACAGTTTTGGAATTACAAAACATGACGCATGATGTCCTCTAAGCCATCACAGTAACAACTAAAAAAGTTCTAGAGTTGTGTTACACATGGGTGAAACACTAATTCCCATTTCCTAAAACATCTTCCCCTGAAAAAAATGTTTTCAGGTCTTAACATTATGTGGTGTTTTTTTGTATATTTACTTGCATGACAATTGCTAATTACTCAAAACACTTCCTGCATTGTATCAAGTGACACTCCTTACCTCATAAAAGCACACTAATATTGGGTATACAAGAGCAACCAGCATCATTTTCTGCAACTCCTCCATTGACGTTTCCTCATCTATGTCGTCGATGATAAAATGCATTGCGAACTTGGACACATCCCTTAAAGAGAGAAAAAGCAAGAGAGGCTATTAGGGATTACAAACAAGCCTCAAGCATCACTGCATGAACGGACTTGATTCCACTCAGGTGCATAATACTGATGATAATGGTCGCTTTGATGAAAAACAGAATGAAGAAGTCCACAATTTCAGCAAGGAGTCTTTGGAGAGGTGAGGGGATGGTGTACTCTCGACCTGGAGAATGGATCAGAAGCCTGGGTCAGCACAGAAGCTTTCGGGAATAGTGGGTAATGCAATTGCAGGACACTTAGAGGGTGACTGCATAGCTTAATGGCATTGCAGCATGTTGTAATGTATTGATTTTCTTCTATTTACCTGGCCTGCGCGCGTTTCCATTCTCCTGTGGCAGCTGCTGCGGCTGAGTGGGCACTGCAGCCCCGCCCGCGACTTCACCTCCTCGGCTACTCCGGGAGCCGGAGGCGGCCGCATTGAGCGACAAGGGGACACCGAAGTACTGAGCGTTGGGATCGAGACGCGCCGTCGACGTCCCGTTGACCGACTGGAAAACACACGGATAGGACATGGCTGCTGACGCCGCCAGCCAGCTCTGCCAAGTCACAAAGCCGGTGGAGTACTGGCACATCCACGCCTGTAACTTCTCGCAATACTCCGCGGTGGTGCAACTTTCAGGTATATCTTTCTCGTCTTTGGGTGTCTCCTTTCGGTGTGAATCTTCTCCTACGCGGCGTTTAAGCGCATTAGAAGCTTTCTTCTTATCGGAGTCCATGTTTGTGTTTTCCGTGTCCGCCATGTTGGACGAAGGTGACGCAATGTCTACGTCACCCTGAATATTACACGAGTCCGGAGGGGTTTTTTAAAACTAGGATTTGACGGAGTAGTCACGTCAACTGTTTTTTTTAAATTTACTTTTAAACCAATTGTTTTTTCCCACAAGGTAAAGATTTAAGACAAACTCAATATTGATTAAAACGCACGCACGCACACGCGATGCCGCACACGTTCTCACTCTTGAAAAGAAATGGTACAGGCCAAATTGGCCAACGAATTTGTTCAATTACATTTCAGAAACTGTTCTTTTTTTTTGAACGGACAGATGGACTAAGTCGTTAATGTACAAGGTAGAAGAAAATAAATTACATTGTAAATACGATGTCTGAATTCTTTAATTAAAAAGGTGTAACAAGATAAATGCATAATTCTCTTTTAAAAATCTAATTCTCTCTCTCTCACTCGCGTACTGTGTGTGTGTGTGTGTGTGTGTGTGTGTGTGTGTGTGTGTGTGTGTGTGTGTGTGTGTGTGTGTGTGTGTGTGTATTTTATATATGGGCGGCACAGTGATTAACTGGGTAGCACC
>CAAKHF010010379.1:6531-18660 GCA_901007745.1 Hippocampus kuda | reverse complement strand
GGCCTTCCACATCCACTGCCTGCAGAAGATCCTTGGCCTGTCCTGGGAAGATCGAGTTCCCCATACAATGTGTGTGTGTGTGTGTGTGTGTGTGTGTGTGTGTGTATTTTATATATGGGCGGCACAGTGATTAACTGGGTAGCACCTCCACCTCACAGCGCAGAGGTCCAGGGTTGGATTCCGGGCTCCAGCCTTCCTGTGTAGAGTTTGCATGCTCTGCCCTTGCCTGCATGGGCTTTCTCCAGGTACTCTGGTTTCCTCCCACATTCCCAAAACATGCATGGTGTGTTAATTGAACACTCGGAAGTGACCCTAAGTGTGATTCTGAGTGTGAATGGATGCTTGTCAATGTGTACCCTGCTGTCTGCCCAATGACAACTGAGACAAGCGGCTCAGATAATGGATGGATCTATCAATTAATAAAAACTAGATTGAATATTTTAAAAATACTTAACCAGTTTTAGGGGGAAACTGACAAATATGCAATATGGTCTGTGTGATGGATTAAACAGACTGGGGAGACACTTTTTGTCATAACTGTCCTACACATACTTGGAAAAAAAAAACCCATTGGAATTAAGATTGATATTGAGATGTTAAGGGTTTTTATTGACTAAAAAATGTATTTAGAAGCTATTTTGTTCCCTTGTCATCAAGTCTGGCACACCAGGAGTCCACTACCTCAAAGAGGCTTAATTAGGACAAGTGCACTTGCTTTATTTCCAGTCTGTGCATCCAAGACAATTGGACTAGCAAGTGAGGGGTCAACGCTTTGACCGGAAGGGATTTGGCCGCACCACCACCCAGGCATAAGAGTCGACACCGATATTAGGAAATGTGTCTTTGCTCGAACAAAAGGCCCTTGTCAAGATTTTTTTTTTTTTTTAAATCTGCCTGTTCAGTTCTCAGACTTCAGAGCAACCACTGAGACTTACTCGTCAATGACACACAAAGTCCTCTTTAGTACAAAGTCTGAAGTCTTAAATACAGGTCAGATGTTGAACCCTAAATTCCTGTTAAGCACAAAAGAAGCCTTAACACTTAATTCTTAAAAAGACCGTTCACATGGTCATAGAATTAGTCTGTTATTTGCTGACCCAATTGTGCATGTTGTAATGTGACAATTTGCGGTTTTCTTTCTAAAAAAATTGAAGCCCCCTCACCCCCCAGCATTGTTGTGATTTTTTTTTTTTTTTTTTTAAGGTGGGGAGAAGCAGTGGCTCCCTTGACTTTGAGGTAAACATTTTTGCCACAATATAAAATAATCAGTCAAAGAAATGTGTAGAACCCACACTGAATTCTTAGATTTTATTGTAAATTTTCCTTTCACAAAATGTCCTTTGTAGTTCAACATACATTGATTGATGCAAGTGAATTTAAGCCTCCTTCTCATAGGTCCTCATTGCAACAACGTCACCCATGATGCATTTCTGTTGAGACAAGATTCACATAGTTGTAATTAAAAGGGGGCGCATTTTAAAAGAAACAAAACAAATGTTGCATGTTGCCATAGCAGTCAGCAACTTACAGCTGTCAGCTTGCCATCCTGAATTTCTCGTTCTAGTGTTGTAGACTTGCCATCCCACGTCTGTTTTTGCACAAGTTTGCCATTCTCAAAAGTGATGATGGTCTGCAGACGGAACTTGCTTTAATTGCATGCAAAATGATTGTTTTGAGAAAGTGCATTCATTAAAAACCCACCTTGGTGTTTCGATCATCTGCCGTGTTCTCATCAAACTCCTCATTGAGTTTGAATTGAATTTCTTTGGTCTTGAAAGTGCTCTCAGACCTCATTGTGATCAGGCCCGCATCATCCACGTTGATCACAAGATTGGGCTTAGCCATGTTGCCCACCTGCCGGGTGGCAAAGCCCACACCTACGTGCCATACAAAATTTGCTTCAGTTAGCACCACTTCACAGCAAACTCATTATCTAACTATGCTAAAGTGAAATGTATCCTTACCAATAGCCTTCATGTATTCATCAAAATTCTCACTGGCAGTTAGCTTCCAGGTTCCAACAAATTGCTCAACCATGGTGGAGTAAAAGTTGTGGCTCCAAGTCACAAAATATAATTCTCCCTTTAGGTGCAGGACGCAGACAAGAGGACAGACTGACACACGGTGGAAATGTCATATTTGAAGCCCAGTGGGGTGAGTGCTTGATGCGGAGCCGCCCAATCAGGAGCAGGTGCCGCCATTGCCATGGTGACAATAGGGTTAGGAGGCGTGTCTTCAAATCAAATTCTGGTGTGAGGGTCTGAAGGGGCCATGTGGTGCGGCCCTCTTTTGACTTATTTTCACAAAGTAGCACATTTACTTCATGTTAACACAAAAAGAGGCTTTCTTGATGATCGTTGAATAATCGCGATGGGCAAAGTATGGCCTGGGCACACATACAGCCCACTTTGTTTTTTAAACCGGCCCATTAAACCAGCATTTACATTGCCAGTATTCCTGTGTCATTTTTGGTTGTTTTTTTTTAAAAAAATGACTCCCATTATAAAATTTGTTGCATATTAGTGACATAAAAATACATATATCTGTATAGTGATCAATGTTTAATTATTTTTTTAAATAAATAATTGATTGTAACTGAATTAAAAACAAACTGAAAGCATGAGATTTATCCATACAATATGAGTAAAATAAACTATGCATTTTACATTTTAGATTCATATTTTCTTTTATCCTATCATTGAAGGACCTGGCTAATTTTTCCATTTTAAAAATAAAATTTGTTTGCCCATGACTATTGTAAACGTCCACTGCAAAATTATCAGTTTCTGTGGGCATACTATTTATAGATACCTGTATATGTTTTGGTAAAAAAAAAAAAAAAAAAAAAAAACTTTTTTTGTTTTATTCTACAATCTGCTGATAAGATTACATCCAAATTCCAAATAAAAAGGATTGTCATTCACAGCATTTATTTGGAGAAATTGACAAAATGTAATGGAAACAATTCACGGCCCTTTCAGATATGAAAGAATGCAAACGAAAGTTCTTATTCATCATTAAACACCATAAGAGCCTACTTGTGGTGTATCTGTTCAGAGTTGAAGTCACACCTTCATGTGCCTTAGCATGTACCTCACCCGTCTTTCACATCGCTCTCGGATGACTGGATGCCACTCCTATACTGCAAACATTCAAACAAGCATGGTCTGCTTATGTGGTTGTCATCCATCCACAAATCCACTGACTTGGCCGTGCGGTATTGAGTGTTGTACAAACAATACTCAAGAGTTGAGAGCCACTGTCAAAATTAGAATTAGACATTTGGAGTTCCCTTGATTTCTTCCAGAGCTTTTTAGGAAATACACAAATTCAGTCAAGTTATTTCTGATTGCATTTTTAGATTTGATTAGAAAACCTTTATTAGTCTCGCAATGGAGAATTTCCTAATTCACAGCAGCAAAGTTATGAAAGAAAGTAGAACAAAATATGGAAATACGGCTGGAAAGGCAGCCACTCTCGCGGCGCCATCTTGAAGTCAAAATAACAAAAATAACACAACACATAGGACACTCTCTCTCTCTCTCTCTCTCTCTCTCTCTCTCTCTCTCTCTCTCTCTCTCTCTCTCTCTCTCTCTCTCTCTCTCTCTCTCTCTCTCTCTCTATATATATATATATATATATATATATATATGTATATATGTGTGTGTGCATGGTTGTTCGTCTCTGTGTGCCCTACGATTGGCTGGCAACCGGTTCAGGGTGTCCCCTGCCTACTGCCCGAAGATGGCTGGGATAGGGTCCAGCACCCCCCGCGACCCTAGTGAGGATTAAGCGGTTCGGAAAATGGATGGATGTGTATATGTATATATACTGTATATGCAACTTTACACTTAAATTATACAAGTAAGCAATTCATTTGGAGTCATTTGGTTTTTAAGCATATTTTTTCATACATCCATTTTTTTACACCACTTATCCTCATTTGGGTGGCCCGGTGGTCCAGTGATTAGCGTGTCGACTTCACAGTGCAGAGGTACTGGGTTTGATTGCAGCTCCGGCCTTCCTGTGTGGAGTTTGCATGTTCTCCGCAATTTTTCACATTCACACCAATGGACCATCGGAGCCAAGATCTTGGATTTGACAACCACGAGTCCATCATGCCGCTCTAACCAACTTTTAATTTTTGCACAAAATCCCTGCATACGTTTTCACAAATATTGAAACTATCATTAAATTCAAAGTGAAATAAACGTATTTGTGCATTTTAAATGACATGAAGTTACAGTATTTTATTTCAACCAGCAATGAAATTCAAAGGACTTCATGTTGCATTATGAAATACTTTTCAGTTTTCACATCGTTCTGTAGGGGCTAGAACTCACCACTTGATGGCGTGAGAAAAGCGTGTGTCAGAACCTGATCGCGTGTCATGAGGTCCAATGCAAAAGCTGCATGAAATTCCTTCACTTATGAAAGGATAACGCTCATGAGAAGAATATATTTCACCTCTGTAACATAGTGTGAGGTAATGCAACCATGTTATAGTAAAAAGCACCAATAGGATGCAGTTTATTTCTACACCACTGCAGCCGGCATTAAAACATTCTCTCCACATCTCTGGCTGTGTCAATTAAAACTGTCATTTACAGGTATTTCACATTATTACATGCATGTAGTGTAGTTTTCTTCCAACCAAGGATTTTGTTACACACAGAAAAATAGCCAACTTACTTGCTAAGTCTGGAATTATACAGCTCCCAAAGAGTGTCCCTGAGATGCAACCTTCCTTTAACTGTACAGCTTATCCTCACAAGGAAGGATGTCCTGGAGTCTATCCTAGCTGACTCTGGGCGAGAGGTTGTGTATACACCCAGGACTGGTCACCTGCCAATCGCACTGCTCGGAATGGTGAGTTAAAATCATTTTGATGATCTAAAATGTGTTTTAAGATGAGATTTAAAGATGGACAGAGAATGGAAGGTTATTCCAAAAAGAGGCACCGGCAACAGAAAAAGCTCGATCCCCTCTCAGGCTGCATTGGGTCCTCGGTACCGCCAGTAGCGTTTGGTCCACTTACCTGAGGCAGCAGCTGGCACATAGAGGTGGAGGAACTCGGAGAGGTAAGGTGGTGCTAGACCATTAAAAAAATTAAAGACAAATAAAAGAATCTTGAAATGAACTCTAAAATGTACAGGGAGCCGGTTAATTTAGACCAGAATTGGAGTTAAATGCTCGGTGCTACGCGCTCCAGTAAGGAGTGACCAGCAGCATTTTGGACCAACTGGAGTCACTTGATGGAGGATTGACTGACTCCAAAATAAATTCCAGGACAGTCATCCAGTTGTGATGTAAGTAAGGCATGGATTCCTCTTCCTAAGTGCTGTCGTTTTATGCTAAGTGCTAATGCATGACATATTCATTAGCATCAACCGCTTATGTCATAACTATAGAGGCTGGGCTGGATCGGTGATGGAATGTGCATGCAGGCCTTCATCTGCATACACACAGATGACATCAAGTGAACATGAACGCTGTCTGGCAGCCGCAGAGAAGTACTTTCCTCCTGGTTTTCATCAACACTTCAAGCCCCATTGATGGCAGAACAGAGGCCATGGACAAAAGCTGCATATACTGTACAAACAGTGCTCTGAGCGGCAGCACACTGACTCATTCTTTAGTGTGTGTGAGAACGGAGGGGGACCCCTTTTAGCTCCTTTGTGTTGGTGTCTGTCAACAGTGTAGTTGCAGGCCGGGCCCATTGTGGCGGCCAGTGTTGCGTATTGACACAGGGCCTCACTCAACTTGTTCCCAGGGTCCAACCTGAGGACTCATGAATAATGGAGAGAAGATCCTCCAGGCCAAAAGGAAATTGAAAAGTTGGGCTCGGCTTCTTGTAGACATAAACGGCTTCTTTTGCATGCCGGTACGTAAGAATTGTGGTCATGCCGCCGATCGTGCTGCTGGAGGCCTTTGATGACGTGGCTTACACAAATACAACTGGGAAAATTGATTGCTTAAATCAACAAATTGACATGTATGGCTGGCACCTGCGGTGATCTGGAGGTGCTTCAGGAGCTCTGGAACACGGCAATTTTTTATCCTGAGAGCAAGTCATTATTGATCGTTTTCTGAAAACGAGAAAAAAATGGACCCAATTCAATGAATAAGCAGCGTATATTTTCCTCAATTCTATCCAATTAGCATGACTGACAATCTAGACAGATGTAAAAGGGGAGCACACTCTTCAACACTCGCGCTGGTGTTATTTTTTTTGTATATTGTTACGGAACGCTGGCAAATGGCAGCAAATAACTCATGAGCCAAGTACGCTGTAGGAAACTTGTTTCCTTCCGAATCATAAATTCACCCAGCAAGTGAAAAGATTTTTGGGGAGCATTCCAAGATTCATGAAAGCTTTGATTCTAGCATTTTTCCATTGAACGTTGATTCCTCAACCCTCCCCGTGTTTACTGTCAAACTAAATATGTTTGTTAGATGTTTAGTTTGACCGTGAATTGAAATGAGAGTGGCAATGAACAGCTTGGATCCTCTTTTTGGAAGCATCTTTACTCATTATATCTGCCAAACTGCCACTTGTGAATTGAGTTGGTCACCTGCCACCATAGAGTACAATCTCAAGTTTGGCCTAAGTTAAAAAAAAAAAAGGAACCGGCAAGAAATTGGCCAATCCACAGCAGGCACATCTGTATACGTGACAGTAGGGACATGACAGGAAGCAACCAGAGTTCTACCAACAGGGGGCATCCCTTTGAATCTAGCGACCAAGCAGATCTAAGTCATATGCTGAAAGGCTCACACACCCTGAGTGGTGTGCCCTCCCCTGCTTTTAACTTTTTGTGACCACTACATTTGGGGAGAACCAGAGGCCAGCGTGGGCGCCGGGAGTGCGTGTGCGCGTGTGTGCAACCGAAAGTGGTCACAGTGGTGCTTCTTTGCTTGCGTGCTTTGAGCTTTTTCATGCATCCAGCTTTGATCTTCCTCATCCCTTTATCCCTCCACGCTCCCCGCGCCTCTGGCTCCTGGTTCACGGCACACCGACGGTGGTTGCAAGAGCGGAGTGAAGGCGGAGGGGGTGGGGTCTGGGGGGGCTTTTCACAGAGAAACTTCTTGTTCCGTCAATAAAGTAGAGAAGCAGGGACCCCTGCCCAAGGCGTCATGCCACCGGGTGCAGATTGCAGTGGGCGGGGTGGGTGGGGGCTGTTCTGAAGGGATGCACATACTGTACAGCTCTCTGATTCTCTTTTATGCTCTTAGATCCCCCACCAGTGGGCTGGAATTCTTGTGTGAAAAAAAACCCCACCACAGTGCTAAGAGGGTGGCCTCATGACCTCTACATGGGAAAGTCCAACGTTCAGCTGCTAGTTATATAAAGCCTGCCAGAGTCATGACAATCCCTGATGAATCACTCAAGCCTCTAATGTCTCTTAGCATATCACATGGAAACATTATTTTCTGCCGGCCCATTTAATACAGCGTGATGGGTTTGTTTTTTTTTTTGAACAGACAAAGCTTGAAATAGACCACGCTCAGACATCGCCGTGCAATGTGTCGATGGTCATGTGTTGTCATGTGACTATTGATGTCAGAGAGCATCCTTTATCTTCCCAGAGCATGATAATCCTCAGACGCATGCTCCCCCGCACCCCCACCTGCTGAGCTCAGACTGGAAAACACAGATGCGAAGGCACAGAGCATAACCCCTAATTGAAGATTAATTGGATAGCAGGGGCACTTACCTTTGTTTAGACATGTGGTAAGTGTTAGGCCGTGACAAGCAACTCAGCCATCTCAGCAGATGACTGCATTTAATATTTCATGACTCACTTTCAGACGAGGGATGTGTGGTGGGGTGGGGATGTATTCAGCGGGGGGGTGGGGGGGGTCCCTATTGCTGCCTTATGGAGTAATCAGTGCGCACTCAAGTTGATGACAGCGATCGAGCATGTCTGTGACACCCCTCTGTGTACTGGCAAGTGCTGTCTAACCTTTCCTGTCACATCCAATCATCTGTGAGTGTGGATCAATGGAACAAGTGTAACGTTCAAAAGTGTTTAATTTTTTACAAAGACAAGCCAAAAGTTGGGGAGAACTGTTGTCGTCTAGGTTTGTTCGACTTGTGATGTAGTGGGCCGGCTTTGTTTCACTCACACGTCAAATTTGCCCCGTGGAGAAAAATAAAACAAATTTGTGCACGGTCAACCTTGTGAAACCTTGATTGATGGGACCCTAAAAGATTAAGCTCCCCCCCAAAATTAAGCGTGTTTCACTGTTTCAATTTCACTTGTGCTTTTATTGCATTTGGTGGTAGACATTCTATCATTCTCATTTTTGGTAAAATAATTACAAGTAAACACAATATGTAGCAGAGTACAGCCATAAGCAAGGCAACAAGTGTTATGACAGTGTCATAAAGTGACACAAGTGTGATGATGTTGGTGCGTATTGTCATACGTATATATATATATATATATATATATATATATATGTGTGTGTGTGTGTGTGTGTGTGTGTACACACACACAGAGCAGTTGTGCCACAACCATTGATGTACTTTTAAAAAGAAATTAAAGATGGTAATAATATTAATAATAATGCATTCCATGAATGGATTACTACAGCGATTCAGAAAGTTTGATGCACACTGTTGTCCTATTTCTGAGTGAAATATGATGACATCCATCACACATATAAGTGGAGTGCAGGATCTGCCTGGGCATCAGTGAAATCCACAAAATTTGCGTTGCACCACCTGCGCCAAAACTTAGACCTGCTTTTACCTGATTTAACGTCTAACATAATTTCTGTCACCAAATGAAAATGCTGCACTTTTTATGTCCAGCACACGGGCGCCTGTCTATAAATATAGAGCCCTAATTCTCTTTCTTAAAAAATAAGTATCACAAAATTGCCACAAAAAAATGAAGACAAAGCAAAACACAGGTCGACTGAACCTTTTTATGTTGAGGTTTTGGGTTTTTTTTTCATCATGTCCAGACACTCCTTCTGTCATGTACATAAGAGGCGATGGACCTCATATAGAGCATGCGGAATCATGCGCAGAAATAAGAGTAAGTAAAACAGGCATAGGCAGACAGAAATGACAATGGAGTGAGGAGTGAGCATGTTTGGGCCGCATTGAGTGAAGGAGTAAAAGGAGGTTGTGCTAACGCTAACGGGCTTGCTGCAGCTCACTGGCAGTTTGACTGCAGCAGAGAGTAATGGGGCTGGCAGGGCGGAATCAATTACTGGCCACAACCGATTTTCCCACAGGATCGGAGCTTGGGAAAGCGGTGCTTTACTGCATTGCAGACAGCTGGCACTGAACATCCACTGGGAAGGGAGCCGGGTTGCAAAGCAATGTTTTCATATCAACTTGTAACTCACCGTCGTTAGCTGCGTTTCTGTTATTATGCTGAATGTTGCTGATTCTTGTGCCTGAGTAGTTTTACATCATTCACACCACAACTTGGCCTACAAGTACTCAAAATGAATAATTGTAGCCTTCATGCAAGTAGATTGATTCTATGACAGATTTCATACACACACAGAGTTCATCGTTCACAGAGCCGGGAAGCGTGAGCTTCTCCCTGCATGATGAAGATACATTTCAATTTAGGCCCACACGCTTCTCCACACACATAGGCACACACGCAACCCCATTGATATGCAAACAGTGTTTTTTTTTTTCTACGCCGACACAATGTGTGGCCTTAAAAGTAGCCGTCTCCACAGTCCCGCTTTCTGTACGGTGGATATCACGTGCTGTCTCCTGTTGCGCTTATTTGGAAAGCAGCCTTGTGATCTGCCATCTCTCTTTTGTGGACTCGCTAAGTTAAGTGTTAATGGGGAGCATACTTGTAAACGCCATGGCAGTGTCATTGTGAGGGGCTACTGAAGGAGCGTGCACCATTGAGAAAAAGACCAAGGAATGGGTACAATGACCCAGTGAAAAAGCATCCATGAAAAGGTTACGATCAAGATACTGTAGTGAGATTGTGGCAATGTTTCCCGTTTACCGGTACATGCACCTGCAATAACAACTGAGAATGCTGACCTACATGTATTAAACAGCAATAGCTGGTGTCTGGTGGTGGGAAATAATAAAGTACAGATACTTTGTTATCACACTTCAGTAAAGTGTTCCGGAATCTGTAGTTTATTTGAGTATTCATTTTTCTGATGACTTTTACTTTTACTCTCCATCCATCCATCCATCCATCCATCCATCCATCCATCCATCCATGCTTCACCCCTTGGGACAATTTAGAGTGTTCAATCAGCCTGCCATGCATGTACAGGAAGGCTGGAGCTGGGATCGAACCCATGACCTGTGCACTGTGAGGTCGACGCGCTAAACACTCGAGGTCGCCTTTTTACTCTCTACCTGAGGCAAAAGATACATACAGTGCCTTAAAAAAAGTATTTGTCCTCTTCAGAAATTCTTCCGCCGCATTTTAATGTGAGATCATCAAACAAAGGTAAAAACCAGTCAAAAATAATCAAAGTAAACATAAAATGGAGTTTTTAAAAGGTGATTTTATTTCATGCAAATAAAATCTGTCCAAGACTCCATTTATCACGAAAAACTGTCTTTTATGCTTTATCCAATTGTTTTGGAGAAATAAATAAATAAGTCGGCAATACAGCCCCTCCCCAACCCCCACTCTTCTCATGGTGGGAGGCAGTAGAGGCAGCAGACACAAATTGTCCACTCAAAATTTTGTAAATAATGTCCAAAAACAGCGATCGATAGACACCAACATCTATGTGGACATCTCTGCTGATGCCCATTTCAACCTCTGAAAATATCACAACTAGGGATGTTTGATCCCTAATTCACATGTTGAGTACTCCCCGACGTTGAGTCCCGGCAGGTACTTTGTCTTGTACCTGCTAAAAATGACAAAATTAAACACGCATCAAAATTTTAGCTCTGGCCAAGGCAGTATTCTAGACCACAGTCTCCACTTTGCTCCATCAGTAAGTTTTCTTGCTGCCCTCAGTCAACTCCTGAATAAAATTCTTCTCTTTCCTGCGGCCAACAACCGCAGAAATAAACCTGCATTCTCCTCCATTGTTGTTCAATTTTGGTCTAGTGGTTAGCGTAGCTGCCTTCTTGGCAGTTGACCCGGGGGAAATCTTTTTCTCAAATTTCCCCTCTGAAGACACGTGTCCATTTACAGTTTTCAGCATTTACATGGACATGATGTCCTTTTTTTAAAACTTCTGCTTTGCAACCTGTTTCAAATGTTGGCATGTCCAGGCTGCAAAACAGCTGAATGGAGACCGTTTTTACTCAATCACTGAAGCAATGTATACAGCTCTTATAGGTCATCGAAAAATATTTTCCAACACCAGGTGCCCAACCGTTATCTCAAAAACGAAAACTAAAACAGCACTGAGTTCCATCATAGTTGTTTTGGTTGTCACCCATTTCTAATTTTAACACATGGATAGTCTCACTTTCTAACTCCAAAAAAAGTGGAAGCACTTCGAGGTCCCTTTTCATGTTTGCATTTCCAGACTCTATAATGGCGAAAATGGAAGCATATTTCTTTTTTTCCAGAACAGTCGGGTCAAGTCCCTTTGGGGAATTAAATTTGCATTTTTAATAACATTTGAACTGGTGCCCAACCACTTTCATGCACAACACAGATATATCTATCCTCCATGCTCACCAACAAACATTTTTAGTCTTCACATGGAAACAACAATGTTGTCTTTTTCCAAAAAGTCCACTTGGAAACTTAATTTCTAATGTTTGCATTTCTTGTCTTCATATTGGTTAAACTGGGCCCCGTTTCCTTGCAGACAAGAACTGCTGCGTGCAAACACCTCCTTAAGGTAATCAACTTTGTTTTGTTTCAACATTCTAACCGACGTACAAGTGGTCATCCAAATCAGTATAGGATGGTTTGATTGTTTATGTTGTGTGAGTAACTCAAAACTTTGTTATGGGCGCCTGACGCTGAGATGTCGGTGTCATTTTAACAATGAGAAGCTGTCTTGAGAGGAGATTTTTTTTTTTTTTTTTTTTTTGCGAACAAAACAAAGAAACAAGGAAGTCAACACATCGTACCTATCCAAAAAGCACAATGAGAATTGATGCCAACAAAGGCAGGAAAGTAAAGAATGAGAAGGAGGGGT
>CAAKHF010010375.1:39614-54219 GCA_901007745.1 Hippocampus kuda | reverse complement strand
ATGTGAGCAATGCAAATTATCACCACATCGACATAAAAACCATGCGTCAATATCGACCATATCTAGCTGTTAACGTACTCCTCAGTATGCGGTGGCGTTTATTTTGGAGGCCCAAGCGATCCCTTGAGGAAACATCTCCTTATTTGTTTGCCAGATGCTCGCTCATGTCCACCAGCTGCACGCTAATTTTGGCAGCATGACAGCGACAACAAAGCCTCGTATCGTCTGCATGTCTGCATTTTGTCGTGAAGATTCGGTTTGAAAGCGAACCCTGAAAATTGACGTTCACAAATGAACAACTCGATGGAAATCGTGCAGTACGTCGCGGGAAGTTTTTGCGAACCAACAAATCTCTTGTCGAGTTTGCTGACAAGTTGGTGTGGGATTCAGATACCAAATATTGTTTTTGCTTCACAAATCAATATCTGTGGAAATTAGAATCACACATTGTCTTTTCTGCCCAAATTACATACACTTTTATTTTTAGCTAATGTACAAGCAAGTGAATCGAGCTCCTTGGTGGAGATTTAAAAATAACCCAAAACAGACATAGCAAGTAAATCCGGAGACGATGGTGGTAATTTACGACGAGTACTTTTCAAATGAGTTGCATGGAGCGAATCCAGTAAAAAGAAGAAAGAAAACAAAAGAGGAGGAAAAAAAAAACTAAACCTGTGCCCGTTTCTGACATTCCGAGCGGGAAAACATCTGATGTGTGCCATAAATCAGCACTCCCTCTTCAAGGCCTTATTTATAGCCACATGACCTCATTGTGTGTGTGTGTGTGTGTGTGTGTGTGTGTGTGGTAATGTAGTAAGGTCACGGCCCGGTGCATCAAGGGCCAGAATATTCTTTGGCAACCTTTGGGTTGATCTTCTGCGACCTCTCGTTAGCCTTCTCTGATCTCCAAGCAGACACCGTCTGATACAGTCTGGGGGGGAGCGAAATAAGTGGATGCGCCAAATCTGATGAGGTTGCGTGCGTTTAAAAAAAAGATTAAGAATGGATGTATAGACAGTGATGCCAGCCGAGGGCAGAATTGCATTCCTTTTCAATTTCATTGAGAGATCAGCACAGCTTTTGAGGAGAGGACACAAATAAGAAAGATTATAACAGCGTGAGAAGCGCCAATACGTTTGAAGTCGGATATGTTTAGGCACCTTAGACTCAAACAGCATGTGTGTCATGGTAGGGAGCAGAAAATCTGTCATAATTGTTAAAAAAAAAGATGATATGGATTGTGTGAATAGCTAACACCAAAAGACATGATGGCCCCATGCTGTGGGTAAGTTTTTTTTTTCTGGAAAAAAAGAATTTGCCCTTCAATGCACATTCTTGGTCTTACATTTTGTTGTTTTGTTACCTCCACAGAAGCAAAAAACATTGGCATCAAAGTTTGACATGTTTTTATTTCACAGAAAGCTTTTTTTTCTCCGCTTTTTAATCAGAAATTGGTGCTTTGGTGAACCCAACCCATGATCTGCAGCTGATTATGAGAAAAATGGAAAAAGCTCGAGACAAAGGTTTTTTTTCTTTTTTTTGTCAGGTGAAAGAAGAGAATCTATTCTTTGTGTTTGTAGCCTCACCGCTTATATTGTTACAGAACACAACACGCCGGGAGTCTTGAAAGTCTGGTCAAAATGGGCTCCAGTACTCCACTTTTGAAATGACTGGGAGTTCAGTAAATGAGTTTTCGGTCTCCTCTTCCTGCTATGGTAGATCACACCCGGCAGCAAGGCGTCCGTGGCCAACCTTTGCGCCGGCGACCTGATCGTGGCCATCGACGGGGCGTCCGCCGCTGACATGCTGCACTGCGACGCGCAGAACAAAATCAAAGAGGCCGCCCATCAGCTCACGCTGACCGTGGAAAGGTGAGCGGTCTCTCGTCTTATCTTCACTTTGAAAGAGAGCGCACGGAAGAGCGAAACTGCAAAATAACTGGGTGCAACTTGACAGTCTGATTCCATATTTCTTGGCTACATCTTTTTGATCCATCAGTTTCTTTCTTAGATGTAGCAATAATTGTTATCTATAATTCAATAAATTATAGATAAGTGTCGTGGTGGAGGCAAATTATTTTATATTATTTTATTGATTTATTTTCAAGCAATGGTTTTATTTATCATTTCTTAAACATAGTTTAAAAAAAATAATCTGGAAGAAAAATAGCAACAAAAAAAATTCTATGTCTGCCAGCGCATTCTATTGTTTGTTTTTTAGTTTAAAATATTTATTTATTTATTTGTTTGTTTGTTTATTTTATTTTTTTAATGGTCGAATTATTGTGGTGTTCTTAGAAGCGAAGCTAAACTGTGGTCGCCGCGGGTGACGGAGGGCGGCAGCCCCTTTAAGGTCAACCTGCAATCCGAGCCGCAGGTGAGTTGGAAAAGCTCTGAAATTAGACTTTACAGTCCCCTCCAAAAAGTATTTTCACAGGTGAACCCCAGAGCCAAAAAAAAAAAAGAAAAGCACTCGCTAATGTCTACGTAGTCAAGTTTGAATATTTTTGCTGGGGATTATCTGTCTGTCTGTCTGTTTGTTTGATGAAGTGGTTCCGTCTGCTCATGGGTTGGACAACTTTGACCTTTTGACCTTCGTTCAGCGCAGGAGTACAAGGCCATCGGCGTGGCGCACAACCGGCGAGCTCAGCCGTTCGTGGCGGCAGCCAATATCGACGACACGCATCAGGTGGTCAGCACCACTTACAACACGCCCATCGGGCTCTACTCTTCCGGAAACATCCAGGACGCCATGGAGGGGCAGATGAAAGGATTCGTGCACCCCAAGCCCGACAGGTCAACGAATGCCCTTCACCTTTCTGCGGCACAACAAAAGAAATAACAAATAATCTTAATTAAATCATAATTATTCAATCATAATATATAATTATGTTAAAATTATAAAATCATAATAATTAAATCATTTTTATTTCTAAAACAAAATCTGCATTTTTTTTCATTAAACAATTTTTTAATATAACTTTGAAAATCCCCATAAAGGGAACTCTTAAATCATACTTTCGCCATATCATTGAAATATTTGTTAAACTGCCAAAAAATCTGAAAAAGAAAACGTTTTGTCAAAACCTCATATTTTTAATTGTTGAAAATTACCACGGTTCATGTTTTGAACAGTCATTTAGGTAAAAACTTGTATTTAACTTTTTATGTGCGCTCTGTTTGAACTGAATATAATGTATTTTTCTACAGTATTAATGTTCAACGTGTGCTCATCGTTACACATTTTTAGGGACTAAAACCCACTGGCCCGACTACGGTACTGCATTTTAACATCAAGATGGTGACTTTTTGTAGCTACTGATTGTTTTCAAAACTTTGGTAACCACTGCCTTGTCGTTCAGTCGTCCGTCTGATGCACAATGTGTCGTTATGACGATATAAATATCCATCAATTCATGCGTTGCTGTTACCTAACCTGATGAAGAAACAACACATCCCTTGTTCCAGGCCATTTCCTGCTTAGACGGGCGCACCGGGCATGTTGAATCGCGGTTAGTGTGTCGAGAGATGCGTCGGGTGGGCATTTTAGGACAGGTGGGATGACGCAGTGTTTTCTGTCTTTTGCACTCCCGATATGACAGACCAGCATTCATTATAGGTCACTTGCAATACATCCAAGAAATCAGAATATTGATCCGTGTATAAAGCGCATCGGATTATATGGCGCACTGTCAGCTTTTGAGAAAATTTAATGTGTTTGGGTGTGCCTTATAGTGCAGAAAAATACAGTACGCCACTTGGAAAACGTCATTTTAGCTGGAAAAAAAGAAAGCTGAAATATAAAAATAGAATACACATAAATAAATGAATACCAATCAAAAGATTGATTGACTTATGGCACAGCGCGGGCTAAAACGTCTGTTAAATACGTGACACGCTAACATCCTTCCGTCGCCATTGTGCACACAGCCCGAGGACGTTAGCTAACATCGAGGATTCGGACGTCTATCGCATGTTGCAGAAGGATCACGAAGAACCGGGACAACCTCGACAGTCTGGATCCTTCAAGGCGCTGCAGGAATATGTCGAGAGCGACGGTCAGTTCACAACAAGTCCAGCAGGGGCAAAGTCCATTTTCGGGCATTTTGTTCAAATTTTGCGGCTGCAATCAAATACAGGATGTGTATTTGCATGATTAAATGTAACTGTGTGAAATGATTGATTGGTGTTCTGAATTATGACCAAATGTGGTGTGGCGCGTATGGTTGCAGGCACCAAGCCCATCGTGACCAGGACAGTCAAGGCGCCCACCACCAAACCCAGCGCGCCTGCTGGAAACCTGCAGAAACTTCCCATCTGCGACAAGTGCGGAAACGGCATTGTGTGAGTGCACATTCACACGCTATTATAATCTCACATGAAAAGCGAATACTATACTAATGCGATATGGAGCGAGCCCTGTCGCGAAAATTCCTGAAAAATCTGCATTCCCGTAAACAGAGTGTAATTGCGTGTGAGGCCACAAGATGGCAGTAAAGCCCTCAAAGCAAACAGGGCTTAGCGTCAGTTAGCGTCAATGTCATGCATCGAGCGCAGACGCAAAATTATGGAACAAGGATACCTAAATGGCTGTATTTATTGAAATATTTATTCTGTTAAAATAAAAACAGTAAAATTATGTAATCTGATATTTTTTTAATCCATATGTATTCTCATTCATTGTTGGGTGTTTTTTTTTAAGTAAGACAAAAAAAAACTTAGTATTTTAAAAATTATTTATTTCATGTTTTCAACATTTTTTTTTCATTTGTATTCTCATGATTGACTTTGATTTATTCTCATTCATTTAAAATGCGGTCAGAGGCTTTTCAATCTTGTGAGCGTATTCCAAGTAGCAGTGAGGGCAAAAGTGTGATGACAACCCAAGAACAGGAATAAGTACATGGTGTACAGAGTAGCCCCAAATGTTGGGGGTCCATAAGCCGAGGAGCATAAAGGAACGTGAGATGAAGCCTGATTCTTTTATTTGATCTTTTTTTGATTGCGCATGTGTTTATTTCTCGTACTGGTCCAGCGGTACGGTGGTGAAGGCTCGCGACAAGTTCCGCCACCCGACCTGCTTCGTGTGCGCTGACTGCGACCTCAACCTGAAGCAGAAAGGTTATTTCTTTGTGGAGGGCCAGCTGTACTGCGAGGCCCACGCCCGGGCCAGGAGCAGGCCGCCACCTGAGAGTCACGACTTGTAGTTCAGCATCAGGCCCCGGAATAGAACTTAACACCCCCTCCCCACCTCCCCGTGGCACAGCACCTGGCTGCCGCCTTCCCGTCCGACTAAAACGCATCACTTCCTGTTTACGATTGTCCCTATTTCCTGTTTGTGACTCATCATCCAGCCAATAAAGATGCCTCATCCTGCCCCGAATTCATCTTATCTCTTGTGATGTCACTTCAATTCAACCTTTACTTGTACTTATGTCTATATAGTACATGCTTATTTTATGTCATGATGTGAAGGTATTTTTGCCCCCAATTTTTTTCACCATTTGTCTGTCAGAAATATAATTTAGGACCTTTCAACATTGGGGCTGACTGTAACCCCCCCCCCCAACCCCCCATACATGAAGGTCGTCGTACTAGAAGGCATCCATCAGGGCTAATACAATCACACTTCTGAACTTGAAAGACAAGAAAGTCGGTGATGTTGGATCTCTGAAGGAGCTTGCATGAGGAAGTCAAGAAAAACCCAATAAATCAAAATATATTAAATGAATCTGCACAAATATGGAGCCATTCTATGGACATGTAAGTGCTCGCTGTCTCTCTCTCTCTCTCTCTCTCTCTCTCCGATGAAAACAATTGAATTGTCTTTTTACATCGTTTGACCTCTATTCGTTGACCACAACAAGCTTCTTATATTTTTTTGTTTGTTTGGTTTGTGTTTACAACCCTTTTGTCTTTCTGCCAGGCACACACATGGGTCAAAATAAACCCGCCACAGGGAAGGGACAGCAATTATGATCTGGGCTACTATCTCTCACCAAGCTCCGCTTTATTAGGTGTACATTCATTTTTTATCATGGTATTTTTCCCAAGTTTTCCACTAAGTTTTTCCACTAAGAAGCATTCGTAAAAATATTTGTGACGCAACCCGTCGAGGCAGTGCCGTTTAAACTGCAAGACAAATTGAATGTAAATCAATGCACAACCGGTTTGCCTGTAATTTAATCAAAATTATCATTCTTACTTTTTTTCAATCCATGAAGTATTTTAAGATGATAAAATTTGAAAAAATAAGAAACCTTGATCTGTCTCACATTGGAGAAATTCGCAAGAGTACGTTGCATTGGCCGGGAATCGAACCCGGGCCTCCCGCGTGGCAGGCGAGAATTCTACCACTGAACCACCAATGCTTGTGTGAGCTGAGAGTGTCCAGCAGTATTAAATCAGAAGCCTCGCTTTTTGAACAGCCTGATTAGTCTTGACTTGCTTTTTATTCATAACAGTGGAATGAGAAACTCCCCAATATTTGGAGCTCATTCAAAAGCAATGGCGTTCTTGGCGACGACGTGTGGTGGGGACACCGGATGAAGTTTGAAAACGCTGTTTAGTTTTCTTTTGAGCTGCCTTTGTCATTCTTCTTCAAGGACTGCTTAAACTCCGACAATCGACAGAAAGGTGTGCATGTAGTTATCCAAAACTAGTAGGGTGCTTAGCGAATGGAGGATACTTGGAGAGTAAAAAATCTTTAAAAAAAATCCAACGTAAACTTTGATGGACTCGTCGATTGGGTAGGGACTTTTTTTTATTGGTGTTTTTGTCGCTCTTAAAGGGCCGACAGCATCTGAAGACAACCGGAAAGCCTTCCTACGGAAGTCATTCAAAACCAGTCGGGATCTGACAGAGTGAAGTCATTCAAGAATATGTACGAGCACTGTAATTGCAACTTGGACTTTGGTGGCCATGTAAAATCGATTAGACTCCATTTCATATGCATTTCTGTTGCTCTAATACAGCCAGTCGAGCCTGCAGAGGGTCAGCAAGGCAGCAATTTGGCAATACTGACTTTCGTGTCAGTGTGACGCCACTACTAGTTGTAGTGAACTGTCAAACCAAACAAAGAGAAATACACTCGGTGTATTTAAAACAGTCAAACAACTGCTTCAAGAAAGGCCCCCCGCTAGCCTCACGCTAATTAGCATCTGTTTTTGCGGTGCTTCAAGTCTGTGAGCGACGGACTGAACACAAACGGTTCAGCAACACGGAGACGGACAATAAAACGGCACTCACAGTCCCACTCCTCACCCGAGCAACAATTTGCAATGGGAAGTGTGACTTAGAACTTGCTGGACTTGTAAGCTGGGGCGGAGGCCATCGTTTTCATCTTTTTATGGACGTTAAAGGGCCGGTAGCATCTGCAGACATCCAAGAAGGCGCTCCTGTAGTTGCTGTTCATCCAGCCGTAGAGGATGGGGTTGACGAAGGTGGAGCACATGGCCACCACGTGGAAGGCGCTGAAGAGCAGCTTGAAGTCGTCCATGTAGACCACGCGGCTGTCGATGTCCACGGCCAGCTGGAAGGCGTGCAGCGGCAGCCAGCTGACGGCGAAGACGGCCACCACCGTCATCAGCATCTTGGTGGTCTTGCGACGGCGGCGGTGGGCCCGCGACAGGCGGCTGGCGTTCATCTGGCTCCAGGTAATGGGAGAGAAATTCATAAAGGTGCTGTTGTTAACAGAGAGCTAGAATTGCAACCAAATATTGTGAATGTGTGTGTGTGTTTATTTATTTTTCAACAAATTTTGGTATGTAATTTCCTAGATGCCACAAGGTGGCAGCATAGCAATATATAGTTTTTTTCAATTAGACAAGGTTATGGCCTAAACTCATCTCGTGGTACTTGGGCTTTGATTCGTGTGCGAAAGAATCACTGAATTAAATATTAACATTTACAACCTCAATTTAGGAATTGTACTTTTCAGGACTAAAAAGCCTTGGCTTCTGGATTTTAATGTTGGTCATTCTGATAGTACTTGGAGAGCTCAATATTTTATGAGTTGGAAACTGAGAACCACTGGCCTAACTAAATGAAGCTCCTCTACTCCCTTCAACATGGTCCCGTGGCACCAAGATGGTGCCGAAGCATTTGACTTGGCTTTGGCATGCAGCATAAAAACGGGTGATTGGAAAAAAGAAGGATCCGGGTCATGGCACCAATTGAAAAGTTCCGAACAAATTTTCACTGCTCCTTTTATCTTTAACGCTCGCCATATTATGCAAACAGAAGACTACATGTTCTCAGTTGCATTATTTAATGGATGCCAGAAAGGTCGAGACAGGGCCATGGAGTCTTATTCTGACAGATGCGGAAGAACAAAAAAAACAAAACGTCTCACCTTACTCCAGATGCACGCGTAGGCCCCCGTGTTGACAGCCAAGGGCAGGCTGTACTGCAGCAGCATCATGGCCAGGCTGTAGGGGGTGCTGCCGCCCTCCTCGGGCCATTTCTCGGCACACACCCGGATGGACTCGCCGGGAGCCAAGTGGAAGATGGCGTACTCGCGGAAGATGGCCAGCGGGCTGGCGAGTAGCGCGCTGACCACCCAGGTGATCGCCACCACCGCGGCGCACGTCCGCCGGGACATGCGCGGCGCCCCGTTGGGGCGGCGCGCCACGCTGCGGAGGCGGTCCACCGCGATGACGTTGAGCGTGATCGTCGACACGTGAACGGCGGCGCCCTGAGCGCAGGGCAAGACGAAGCACAGCACCCGGCCGAACGCCCACTCGCCATGCAGGGTGTACGCCAGCGTGAACGGCAAGCACAGGGAGGCCACCAGGAGGTCAGCCAGAGCCAGATTGGCGATGAAGAAGTTCGTGACGGTCCGCAGGCGGCGGAAGCGGAACACCACGTGGATCACCAGGGCGTTGCCCGCCACGCCCAGGGCGATGATGGTGCCGTACACCAGGATGAGCGCCACGCGCACGGCGGGCAGACGGGTGCTGTCCTCCAAGCCCGGGTAGGCCACTTCATCCCAAGCGGGCGCCATCCTGTTAGCGGAGGGCTGGCTTGCTGACGACCGCTGCGCTCGGCTTGCGTTGGCGGCATCCATGTTGCCGCGACCCCATCGGCCAGTTCTGCGGAACCAACGGATACTTGACATCTTCACCACATTTTGCCATTGGACTGTCACACTTTTGTGCAAATACAAAACGTAAACACCGATAGTGGTGCTCGAAGCGCCTCGCCGCAGACGCGTTTCAGGCTGCCGCTCGGCTTTTTGCCCAGTTCTTTTGTTTGAAAGGGACCGATGCGCAATGCTGGTTCGCCGCAGCCCTCGGCTGCGCGCCGCCATTTCGGCCTGGGATGGACCAACCTTGCGGGACTTTACCCGAACTTCCCGACGGCCACCACATTGCCGGAACACAAACGACATCCCAAGCGGGTGGCGCACAGCTCAGTGGGAGAGCATTTGACCACAGATGAAGTGAAGAGGTCTCCCACTCCAATCCGTGAAGCGCACTTTCCAGCTGCGTCGGGTTTCAAGCGACTTTGGGTTTCAACTCCCATCAATTTCAGGAATTCCTTCATCCCAATTTTTCACCAGCACCGCCGCTTTCTCACTGCCCGCCAACGCTTTTTCAGCAGCGCAAATCACCTGGCAAAAACGGCAACTCTCCACGACGTTTATGTCTCCAATGAACCCATTACGGTGCGACTCCGTGTGAAAGGGGGCGTGAAGAACTGATCAATGGAAATGAGGACTGAGCACAGGATTTGAACACAGGACCTCCAAAACGCAAAGCGAGAATCAATCGCATGGCGCTGCTGACAGCCGTTGCCCTCTTCCACATTTTCCTGCTTTTTCCCCGGACAATGCTCTGTGTGAAAGGTACCGAGTTTTTTTTTGTTTTTTAGCTTAAAATTTTAAATGGTGGCTTTGGGGCTGATTTGGACATGGGACCTTTGCCAGAGTGAGAATATACAGTCGAGTATTCCCGAACCAATGAGCCATGTGTCGCTCCCCTTTTACGCTGCCTTTTGAAAGTCTTCCTCGGATCTTCTTTTTGAAAAGCACCCATGAGGATTTCAGGCAGGGTTGAATTGCGTCATTTTCCAGACATACATGATGTCAATAAGACGGGACCTGCAATGTCCACTCTGAGATTAAAAATAAATAACTCAATAAAAATATAGAATCAGTGTCTAAGTCTCACCTCAGTTTGCAAGAAGTTGACGTTACGTCCTTGCGCAGGTTGCGATGATGAAGACGGCGAGGAGGCTGAAAGAGGACGCGACGCAGAGTCAAAGCTTCGTCTCCACTCTGAAGCCGTGTGAAAATGTGGCGATTTCCTTGCTGCGTGTCTCAGCCCACCCCCCTGAACCCCCCGACCCCCCCACCACCACCACCACCACCACCGGCGCACAGGATGCTGCAGGTTGCAGGTCAGGTGCTTACATGATCAGCGATTACCAACGTTTCGTATTTTGCTCGCTTTATTTGGATCCACACTCACAATCATGATAATTGTGTCTTTTTTTTTTTTTTTTTGGTGGGGGGGGTACTGTTATAATTTTGCAGCTTTGCATTTCATTTTAGAAGAGCACTTACTGGAACGGGAACAATGAGAATCAGAAATCAAAGATTTTTTTTTTTACACCGTTTCATTCAATAGTTTTGAGAATGGAATAAATATTTCTCAATGTTATTATTTAACCATTAATTATTATTTTTTAACTCTTTCGGCAACTTCCACCACAATCCATTCATTTGTCAATGAATTTGTCATCCACCGGCGATCATTTAAATGAAGGATTACATGCTTGCATTTGCATCCATTTTGTATTCATCCATCCATTCATTCAGCCCTCAGTTACGCCATTTAATTATTCATGCATTCACTCATTTGGTTTTCCCTCCCTTCGTTACTTAAGTAATTCATTCCGTCATCTACCCATCCATCGATTTTCACTCGTTCATCCATTCACTCACGCATTGACACGCATCCATCCATCCGGCCATTTATTCAGTCAGCCATGTTTGCGTCATTTCAACTTGTATCTGTCAATGCGTTCATTCATTCATTTACGCGCCTCCATTCTTCATGACTTCAAGAATTCATTCACCCATGATGCATCCGTCCTTTCCTTCACGCATTCATACTTGCTGTTTTCATTCATTCATTCGTTCACCACCTGACGCGTTTCAGCTTGAGGTTTTTGTTCGCCCTCGTCTTTGACATCCTGTGCACATGGAACGAACATGAACAAGCAAATATTGCTTCTTTTCTTTTTTTTTTTAAGTCGCATTTGAAGAAAAATAAAAAAAATGTTTTCAGTCAGCATGGCAGACAAATTAAAGGTCTGTGATGGATAATTTGACTTTCTGACAAACAGTCACAGGGTACCCGCCGTGCCACACTGTGTAGGAGTAATGGTCCCCGTCCGTGCTGAGCGATAATTGATATCTATCAATCAAAGAGAACATGATGAGGCAGACGGGCGATTGATTATTGATCTCTGCCATCCCTCCGCTCCCAAAGACGCATTTAGATGGGTTTTTTTTTCAGACTCTGCACATTCAATCCCATTTCTTTTTTTTCTTCAGGAGTTGGGGTTATTGAAAAAAAAAAGGAGGGGGGGGGTCTGAAAATGGCTGGCATTGATAAAGACCCCCATCACGGCAACGCATGTGGCTTGTACGTTTTCACATGATTACACACCTTATTCAAGCACATTATTGATCAAGCGTCTGGTGGCTCATGACAATTTTGTAGACAGTTGTACCCAAAAGATGCTTGACTATTTTGCTGCTTTTATTTATTTATATACTCACACACACACACACACACACACACACACACACACACACACACACACACACACGCACACGTGTACATGGATGGTCGGATATTATGTAATGACGTCTTTTCCCAAGATTGCATGATGCAACATTAATGAGTAGGCTTGTAGTCATCTGTGCAAGGTTCCTAATGAGCACGTTTATTTATACAGTCCAGCAATTAAAATGCGATTTAATTAAAGAAAAAAAAACGCTTTAAAGCGCATGTTTACGTCTCTGTTAATCTCGAGCCTTTTCTCATGAATGCTAAGGAGGTCATCAAAAAACCCTCCTCAAAGTCCACAGGGGGTGTCGGGCGAGGAGGAGGGCAAAACTGGAGGCGTCCCAACATGGCGGCCATCTGATTCGCTGAGCATGTCCTCCTTTGACGATTTACCGCTTCCGTCAAGTCACGTGAAGAATAAGTCGCCACCAATAAAAACAGAAGATTCTTGAAATATCCAAATAGAATAATTATAATCGTTATACAGCGAACTGAATAACTGCTTTGTTTTTGCAATCGATACTATACATGATCATTGACGATTCGTCATCATTCTTACAATCGATAAACAAACGATAAAGGTATTTTGTGTACATTGCGTCGGTCGTTTGGCGGCTTTTGAGGTGCCATTTTGTGGTGCGAGAAGTGGGACTTCACAGCTCGCCGTTTTGGCATCTTGCCACCTCGCCGTGTCACATTTTGCTAGTAAACAAGAACATCCATCATTTTATTTTGGACGGCATCCTTTCACACCGCCTCAACTGTGGGAGAGATTCCAGCCTGGCATCCTTGGAGGCCCGGCGCTTCGGGAGCAAAACCACAAACAAACACAAATGTGAAATGAAGAACGTACCGGTGGGAAAATGAGCTGAACTCTGTTACTTGCTTACGAAGAAGGGGAGGAAAAAAAGATCATGAACAATCGCGTGGCTTATTCCGTGGCCGCCGAGTCCGAAATACAAGCTAGATAAGGCACATTAAATGTTAGAAAAGGGGTCAGGGGGTCCACCTGCTCGTCGACAAGATTGAAGCCTCGCCTCGATCAATCAATACCTCCCTGCGGGTTTTCGTGTCTTGCGTTTGTGCCGCGCCACTCGGCTGAGCCAGGTTCAAGGCTCTTTAAAGCCCAGTCACGTCACCGACATTGTGTCAAAACTCGTGTGACGTGAGAGTTGGCGCCCACCCGCCGTCATTTAAACGTCAAGAGTAATTTTAGAAAGACCCAAACGAAATATTTTTACCTCACAAATAGAGTCATGAAATTAAATATATTAAATAAAGCATCGTTTTTCCGAAGCGAGAGCCAAACCCGGAAGTGTGACATCACTTGAAGACAACAATAGCGCAAGAGTACGAAGCCGGTCAGAAATCGATTCGAAAAGTGACATTTAGAATTTATGTGAAGGGGATCCAGGTGTTCGGAGAGTTGGAGGTTGTTATCGGACCACACGTGTACGAGCCAGATGCTCAGAATGCGGAAAATGTTGAACGGACGGACAGGGAGCGGAAACGAGACCCGTCGGGATTCAAAGAACGGTAAACTATTTCGGCTGCGGTTATTAGCCTAGCGCAGAGGTCGGGAACGCCGGGTCCTCGCGAGTCATATCCTGCCTGTTTTAGATCCCTCCCTACTCCAACACTCTGGATTCAAACGATCAGACCGTCAGCAATCTCTGTCGAGGCCTGAAACGATGGTGAACAATTGACTCAGGGTGTGTTGGAGTAGGGCGGGATCTAAAACAAGCAGGATATGACTCGCGAGGAACCGGCGTTTCGGTGCCCTTTTCTTTTGGGCACTCAACCAACCGTTTGCCTGAATGTGAACAGTGCATCGTCACACGGCGCCGAGGAATTTCGCCGAATAACTCGATTAAAAATGGTAAAGATCGGTTCACGGGACAATCGACAATGCAGTACAATGGCGACTCGGCTAAAGACGCTATCAGGAAGACGCTAAACCAGCAGGTGGTACTCTAACCCCTTTCTTTTTATTTGGACAAATTGTTACATTCAAATAAGAAAAGAAAGTAACAAAGACGTGTATAAATCGACTTGGGAGCATTGACAGCAAATATAAAACAATTTCAAAAATCAAGCGCCAGAGGGCGCCAAATCACCAACATTAGGCTTTTGGTAACCCATTTGTAACATTCAATTTGTACTGTAAAAAAATACATTTCGTTTCTGTGTATATCTGGATTCATGTAAATATAAAAAAACACATTCATATTTATCAAAAATAGTTTTGCACAGAGAGGTTCAAATAAAAAATAGATTTCTCTTTTCATCACTGGTGCAATATTTACATTTTATTTTAAAAATGGTGATGTATTTATCTCTCTGGACGCATATGTGTATATGTGTATATACATATATGTGTATATTTATAATCTGCATTTATGTAGTATATGATTTTTATTTTAATGTTAATTTTGTGATGGTATTTTTATAAACATTAACAAAAATTAAAATACTTCGTTTTAATATGTACTGCATACAACGGAAACTGGAGTCAGGGGTTCATTATTTTCAGTCATTTTTTTCATACCCCCTCTTCTTTTTGCCCCCAAAGTGGCTGCTACAAACAAAAATGGCCAAATTCCTGTTCGATTTCTGTCATGGTTCATTGAGACTTCTTCGTGTGTTCATGTTATGATTGCCATGTCCACCCAGTTTCCTGTCAGTGGGATGAACTGGTGACGGGGGAGGGGGGTGGCGAATTTTCCAACTTTCCACAAGGCTGCAGAGTATTTTTCGGGGACTGGGTTGTGAAATCCATTCAGTGCTTTTGAAAGAGGGTTTTGG
>CAAKHF010010375.1:22837-39594 GCA_901007745.1 Hippocampus kuda | reverse complement strand
AAGAGGGTTTTTTTTGGGGGGGGGGGGGGGGGGGGCTCAGGCCTATCTAGGCTGCCATCCAGATGGTGAAAGACAGCAGCAGTGTGGCCAAAAGGGTGATGGGGGTGGCACAGCCGAGGTAAAGCAGGACGACTGCGCCGCACAAGGCTGTAACGTATGAGCTGGTGCGACTGCACACAATCTTCCGCACCGTCGTGCAGAACTGTGAAAGGGGGGGGGGGGGGGGCGACAACACAAGCAACAGTCACGCATGTTAGTTTTAGGCGCAGCTCGACTCCCAATAATCACGATTTCACACCCTGTGCGCGAGTCCTCAACAGATTTAAAGTGAAAGTGGACTTTTAGCCTTCATCTTTTCCCCAAAGCAGCAACACAACAATTGGCAAGTGCTGTGGAACAAGAAAATGCTCATGAGTCAAGTGAGTTTATAAACACGAGCCTGTTCGCTCGAAATTGTTTGGTTTTGAAAAAGTACGCTTTATCCCAGTCCAAATTGTGTTTGATGCTGACAAAAGTATGTCGCTTAAATGAGTTTGAAACCAACTTATATTCAGTGTTTACAAAAAACGGTTTGAGGTTCATGATATTAATGTGAAAGTCGGAGTTCAGAAAAGGAAGTTCTCTTGAGTTATAAAAGGCTCATTTCTCTTCACCGTTTACAAAAATGTATGTTTCGTTTTATTGAGTATTGAAAACCATTTTTATTTCTTTTATTTCCATATTTCGCCCCCCCCCCAAAATACATAAAACTCAAACTAATACCAAAGCAAATGAAACCCAAACTGAAACAAAGCATGTAAAAAATACTGACTGAAAACGAACGAACGAATCGGTTCTAAAAATGAATGAAAGCGAATTCATTGACACTGTTACGATGAATTAAAACCAAACTATTACGGCCCATCCCAAATTATGCTGACCACAGTAGGGTCAATGACCTTTTGTTGTATCCGGAAAATAGACAATCCAGGCCCCGCTCGCGTCGGCGTGTACCTGGTACGTCTGGTAGCTGATGGCCATGCCGTATCTGCAGTACATGACGTAGTGCTCGCAGTTGTACCACAGCAGGCTGTAGGCGACCGCCCCCAGCAGCTTCTCGGCCCTCCTGGCCACCTCGTCGGCGTCCAGCGGCGGCTGCTTGCACACGCCGTCCATGCGGTTCACCAGCACCGGGGAGCCGTAAGCAAAGTCGCGCAGCGAATCCACTCGCACGCTGGCCGCTTTGGCCACCACGCCCAGAAGCAAGCGGTTGTTGGTCACCATCTTGGCCACGGCCGCCTTGTTGCCCGTGACGACCGGCAGAATGTCCGGGATGAGGTGGGCCACCCGGCCGTCGCCCAGGTAGATGCCAAAATGCGTGAAGAGGGTCCGGGGTACCTCCAGGAGGTCGCCCCTCTTGTACCGGGACAGGTCGGAGCCCGAGCCGCGCTCCTCCTCCTCCTCCTCCTTCTCCTTCTTGGAGGTGGCAAAGAAGAAGCTGAGGAGCTGGTAGAGGAACATTGTGGGCATGTGAGAGCCAAGCCCACACCTGGGCGCTTTTATTGGGTGGTGAGGTGGGTTGGGTCGGGATTAGCGATTGGCCGACATCCCAGCGCCACTGGAAAGAAAGGCGCTTTCTCTAAGAACTCCGTGGCCGGTCTGGAATGTGAAATTGGGGATTCATTTGTAGGGAATTAAGGCCGAGGGTCCGCGTCAGGCGCAAATCCTCATTTGGAAAAAGAAAAAAAAAAGGGGGCGATGTGAGGCAGCCGGGCAAATAAACCGCTTTTGCAGGGCTACTCGTCTCAGCATTAGTCAGCACTCGAAAGGCATCCGCAATTGCTTCTGAATAAATGTGGGGGGGAAAAAAACATCTTTGAGTCATGCGATGTTTGAAAATGATCAACGATGTTGACGTGATTCAAGTGGAATTTGTCTTTGATGTTTGTGAAAAGAAAAACAAGTGAAGGCATATGACGATACGTTCTGAAACAGATGCCTGTTTTGTCTTGGATCACTTTCCTCAAATAATCTTCTCCAGAAAACACACAAATAAAACAACCAAATACTGATAGCATCGTTTTTGTGAAAAACTTCATTTCAAGGGTAAAATGGATTCATCCGTTTACCTGAGGATGGAGACGATCGTAGCAGAAAGCAAAAACATTTCAACGGTCAAAACTGGACTTTGTTTTAAGAGGCTGATGATATTGAATTTTTTTTGAAGACGAAATGGCCCACTGAGTTGTCTAAAACTCTTGACTGTCAGTCAGGATTCCAAAAATCAGTATTTTAGATTTGTTGAAAACAATCGTTTTCAGTCGGTCTTCTGAAAAGCGTACATGAAAGTTTCTTGAAGACAATTTTGATATTTAGGAAAACTGTCTTGTTGTGTTTTGGGGGTTTTTTTGCATCCAAAAGCATGGATGCAAAAACATCGGTTAGATTTGTCCGAGACTGGTGACTGTTTCCAAAAATATGTACGTATATTCGGGTTGTTGAAAATGACAACATGACACATGACGTTTGTTCAAGACCAACATCAGGTCAATTTTCTAAAGACAATTTTTTTTTTTTTGTAGCTTACCTAAACACGAACATTGTTTTTATGAAATGTTTTATGAAAAGTACCGAAAATTCATCAAAGATTTGAAAATGTCAATCAAGTTTTCTAAAACACGCGTTACGTTTATTCAAACCTAAATTATCTTTGATGTTCACAAAAACTAAAACAATGTGCATTAACTTGTTTTTTTTTTTTGGGTGGGGGGGCTATTTTTCCAGGTTTTAAGTCATTAGGAACAAATCCTCATTGGGAAAAGGTCGACATTAGTTGGCCAATTGATAAACCGCTTTGGTTGTTGAACGCCTGCCATCATGACTCAGCAGCTTTGAGTCATCCAGAAAGGCTTCAAAACATTTACTTGAAGTTGAATGAAGACAACTTTTTTTTTTGGGGGGGGGGGGGGTGTTCACTAAAATACGTTTTTTAACCCTTTCAGGGCCAGTGGCGACTACAGTGGACAGTTAATCAAGTTATCAGGTTACAGGGTGCATGAAAGGGTTAAGATTGTTGAAGACTTTACATGGCACTTTCAAAAATGGGGCTGTCAAAGTTTGCCGACGCTGACATCGCCTTTGACAATTGCGGAAAAAAAAAACGTATGATAATATGGAACCGTTCGGTTTGATGATGCGAAAGGGAAAAAAATCGTTGAGGTCATTTGAAGTCTTAACATCAGCGATGTTTCTGAAAATGCAGCGAGATTCGGTGGAGACCACATTTTCTTTGTTTGACGAATCACACACGCAAATCGACAACCATAAAAATAACATTTTTATTATTTACACATTTTTACAAAAGAAAACAACAAAAAAAAACCACTTCAATGAAATAATCCAGTTATTGTCATTAGAGGGGAAAATGGGAATTAACTGAGACAATTCTAAGGTGCTTCACGGACAACTATAAACACGGCTTAAAAATCGACAGGAATTAGCCGGCCATCCAGAGAGTGAAGGGGATAAGAATTGTGGGTAATGTAGTTGAGGTGGCCATGCCGCCCAAGAGCATGGCGATGACTCCCAGAATTGCCGTCACCAGGACGCTGCGTCGATCTCTGATCACCCATTTTATGCACTCGCAAAACTAGGGAGGGAAAAAAAAACACACACAGGTAATTGTTTACAATTAGAATACTCCTCATTTCAACAGCAGGATGCCACAAGAAGGGCCCCAACTCACTTCAACGTAGTTCCTTGTAGGGCTTAACGATTTTGAAAAATTAGCTAATTGCAATTTCTCCCCCCCCCCCTCCCCCCTGCAATTTTGTGATTGTGATTTCATTGAAGGATTTATTAACTTCCGTTTATTCCGGACTTGTTGGGTAGAATTTTGCGAAGTAGCGCAGCAAAGACTGCAAGTCAAAGTGTTGAGCAGATTAAAAACGAATTGAAGTGGATCAACAAAGTGCCTTTCAGATTAATTCATTGTTTAGTCAATTTATTAATCATCGGCCGAAGCTATAAGAGAAAAAAAAATCATGTATAAGAAATCTGATGAGGGTGGAACGGTGATTAGTACATCCGCCTCACAATGCAGAGGTGCAGGGTTCGATTCCGGGGCCCAGGTCTCCCTTTGTGGAGTTTGCACGTTCTCCCAGGCCAATGTGGGTTTTCTCCGGGTACTCCGGTTTCCTTTCACATCCCAAAAACATCCATGGCAGATTAATGGAACACGAAATTGTGTGATTGTGAGTATGAGTAGTTGTCTCCGTGTGCCCCGCGATTGGCTGACAACCAGTTCTTCGGGGTGTTAACCCCACCACCCCACCCCCAACCCCCACCCCGCCTACGTGCGATGAGCGGCTCCAGCACACCCGCGACCCGTGTAAGGATAAGCAGTGCAGATCATGGATGAAAAGAAATCGAACCCAAACATCCGCCAAGACGCGGTGTGTGTGTGGAGGGGGGGGGGCGGGGGGTCGTCCTGTCGTTACCTGTTCGGTCTGTCGGCTGGCGGCTCGTCCGTATCTGCAGTGGGTGACGAAGTGCTCGCAGTTGTTCCACAGCAGACTGTACGGGAAGCTGCCCAGCAGCGCCTCCGCCCGGCGGGCCACCTCCTCCGCCGGCAGCGCCTTGGCCCCCTTCGCCGCTCCCTCCGCGCGGTTGACCAGGATCCGCGAGCCGTACGCGAAGTCCTCCAGGCTGTCCACGCGCACCGTGGCGCGCCGGCACAAGCATCCGGCGATCAGCCGCCCGTTGCTCACCACCGTGGCCAAACGCCGCCGGTCGTCGGTGAGCGCCGGTAGGATGTCCGGGATGAGGTGCGCCACCCGGTCGTCGCCCAGGTAGACGCCGAAGTGGGTGAAGAGCGTGCGGGGTACCTCGAGGAGATCGCCCCGCCGGAGCAGCGGAGGAGGCGGGGGTGGAGATGAGGCTCCCCGGGGTTGGGTGGGACGCTCGTACGCATGCGCCGAGCCGAAAACGAGCACTTTGAGTTTGCAGAGGAGGGCGAGTTTCTCCACAAGGAAGGCGAATAAGTTGATCATGATGACTCTGGCTCGCGGTGCTTCTGATGAGCTCCTTTTGTTAGCAACGAGAAGGGGGAGCCCCTCCACTTGCACATCCAGCCCACCAAGGTGCCTCTCATCACGCGTGTACGTGTGTGTGAGTTGCTTTTTGTTTGTTGGGAATTAGCAGCACATGCACACAAATAAGATTAACGCATAAAAAGTCACGTTTGGCTTGATTCTTGCAAAAATGTAACCCCCCGCCATCCCTAGCACCAGAAAATAAAAAAAGAGTGTGCACAGGCATTGAGGAATATTCCATTGCTGCAACTGTGCCAGAGTAACAAGGTTGGTTAAAATTTACCATAAGAAAGTGGATGTAAATTCTATTTATTTTATGTTGCAGGGTATAACAGTGCTTGTCGTAAAAGCTTCATAACTGTGCAGGCTGTGTTGAACTTTTTTTTTTTGAACTGTAATTCAAGTGTACAAAGAAGTTCATCTTTTTGCGTTTCGAGAGCTAATAATGTGACGTTTTACGATTGCGGGATTGAATTTACAAAACAATTATCTTTGAACCCTCCTCATATTTAGGGATGGGATGTGGCCCCCGGAAAAAAGATATATCTATTTTTTGACAAATCCATCCATCCATTAACGTCGGGTCAAATGAATAGCACACAAAATAAGCCAAATTGGGGGGAAGGGGTAGTTTGTACAGTTTGTTTTTTAAAGTGCACTGTAATTTGAAGCACAACGATGTCCCTCACCCCCCTCTAAACCTTAAAGCGAACTTTAACCTCTAACAGCCTAACCCAATCCCTGACCTCAACCCAAATATAACCTCAACCTCACAACCAAAATTTTAAATCTAATCCCTTTAAAAACAGCTTGAAAAAAGCTTGCCTTCCCCAGATTGAAACTAGAAAACTGCAAGGGGGGGGGGGGGGGGGGGACCCAAGAGTTATCCTTTCTGTTGTATCCAATGAGCCCAACAGAAAGAGACCGGAATAGAAATGAGAGAGGAGGAGGATTGCTCCAAGATGCACTTTTCTCAAAGGTATGAAAACATTCCTTTTGTCCAGATTAGCCCAATCCTTTTCGCTTTGTTCGACACGCTCATCATTTGAGCCACAAAAGCAACCGCAAGCTCTGCTCAGTGCTTGTTGACCCACATACTGTAGAGCTCCTTGTCAAACCGGGTTCCCCCGGGGGTCAGTGATCCATCGCTTTGGGGGGGATGGTCTTGTTGGTCTGTCTATCTATTGATCTATGTATCTATATATTTTTTTTAAATCGTGAGTTCGTTCAGTCAATAGTTACATGTTCATGCAGAATCAGCCCCAATTTTCATTCGTTTGTTAGCTGGTGCATGCTTGTTTGTCATTAGTTAATTCCCTCAAAAATGTGGTGATTTTGTAGTCACTTAGGTGGTGCACTTCTGCATGAGTTATTTTTTTTGGTATATTATATTTAGTTAGTTGGTGAGTTAATTAACTAGTAAGTTAGTGAGCTCGCGAGCTAGCGAGTTATTTAGCTAGCTAACGAGTTAGTTAGCTATATTGCCTCCAAGTTAATGTATTAATTAGCTAGCTATGTAGTGTGTTAGCTAACTAGCTATTGAGTTACTTGGCTATGTTAGAAGTTAGCTAGCTAGCTTGCTTCGAAGTTAGTTCGTTAGCTAACGCCCTACCTAGCTAGTTAAGAGCTACTTTGCTAACTAACTAACAAGCTAACTTTTTTTTGTTGTCTTTTTTTTTCTTCAGTTTTTAGTGTATACAGATCCACACAAAATGTATTGTTTGGTTCTGCGTTCTTGAGCTGCCAATTTAGTTGATGCAGATCTGGATTGTTTCTTTGTTTTTTCACTTAATTGACAGTTATTTACCGAAATAATTAGCTAGTAAGTTAGTTATTTGGTGCCAAGCAGGATAAACTATGTTGTTTGTCTGTTTCTTTCTTTCATCTGCTCATTACTTGGTGCTAATCCTGTTCCTATATTTTGAGATTTTGGCAGTTTTCGTGTACTTGCTTCGTGGCCAAGTGGGGCAGTGACACCCACCCCCTTGCCCCCATCGGAGGCAAGCATACCGTGTCAGAGGTTAAAGTATGAAGCTGGCATTAACATGTGCCTTTTAAACGTTTGTTGTTGTTTTTTTAAACCCGGCGACAGGGTGGGACAAGATCTTATGAACAAGAGGCTTTTTCTCTTGCCATCACGCCACCTTCAGCTGAGCAGACTTAGCTTAGCTTAGCTTAGCGTCCTCGACCGCCAATTGAACCCGGAGGCGGCCGCGCGGGCCAACCTTTGCCCCACTTGTCCTTACGACCGGGCGACTTACACTGAGAGGTTGCACACTTAGGCCGTCAGATTGCGCGAGATGTAACTTGGCAGCGCGCAAAACAATTTGCATGTCATTTAATAAAATGAATAAAAGTGTGTCAATGCAACATTCAAAACGAATGACTCCTTCCTACCGTTAGCTTCCGGGCCATTGTAAAGCTCTGATATGTGTGACTTATCATCACGTAGATTTTTTTTTTCTTCCCCTCCTCCCAAAAGGGGAAAGCTGTACCGTCGTTGCCTGTGGTTGCCGCAAGATGCTGGCAAAAGCCTGCTTTGGTCTCAGTGAAGCCCCTCAACTCACGACAGCACCAAGATGCCACCAGATGCAGTAAAAGGCGGCAGCACTTTTGTATATGATAAGTCTTCGTTGATTAGTGAATCGGTTTGCCGCTTTGTTTGAACAAACGAGCTAAATTTTGATCATTTGTTTGTTTAACCATTCATTTGGTAAATTTAGCGCATCCTGTTAAAACGCCTCTCTCAGTAAGTCTGGCCGCCCGTTACTTTTTCTCGATTAGTCCTTTAGTTCATTCGAAGAGCTGTAAAACTTGCAATTAAAACAAGACAAGTTTTTCCACAAAAAATGTTTTCATTCTGATGGCATTTAGCGCTCCCCATGATCGTTATGTTTAAGTGGCGTTAAAGAGTATGAGGCGGTCCTCGAAAAAGTTTTCTCCACTCGACCCAAAAGGTTCGTGAAGCCCCGTTTTAGAATTCCTGCAAGGATCGTTGCTGGCCTGAAGTGGATGAATCGGCGCCGTGTTTTGGCCTCGCCGACGCTTGAGTCAACAGTGTAGGCGTGCGGCCCGGGAGCTTCCAGGTTCAGCCAAAAGTTAGGAAAGGCACCCTGGCACTGACCGAGACGCTTTCCATCTGCTGCGGCTCACAAAGAGGCCGGCCGGTTCACTTAAAGTTCAGCAGTGTTTAGGTCCGCCTGCCGGTTCACACTCGGGTCGCTCTTCAGGCTTGACCATCCGTCTTCTCCCCGGGCCTGCGTGTCATAAAAGCGGGTCACGCGGAGGGAAGGCCAAGGTAGGATTCAGCATACAAAGTCAACATGAGGCCAATGTGTCACACTGCTTGCTTTGAGGTGCGTTCAACAGCACTTTTGTACCGAATGTGCTCGGCTCAAAAAGGCACCATTTCGGCCTTGATGCTGGAAGAGGAATAATTGTTTGTTTGGGGGGTGGGGTTTCTGAAAAAGGGCAGTGCAAAATACACACAAAATTATTTTAAAAATATTGATTAAGGAAAAAATGTTAGTGTTCTCTGTGAAAATGTGGCTTCATTTTTAAACTTATCTTTCATAAAATTCAGGACATTGTCTTTTTCAGTCCTTTTGTCCAAATGCATTATTTAATTGTCTCAACTTTTCAGGTCAAAAGAATAACCCAAAAAGTTGCTGCAGTTCTGGCTTATTTTTTAGAATGTGGAATTGCATGCATATTTTTAAATTTTGCCCTTTTCTCAAAAAGAGATTTTTTTTTCAAAAGTCATATATTTACGAGAGACCCTATTTCTTCAAGAAAAAATATTCTGGAGAGAATAGAATGAAGCTTTTTTTTTTTGGTAGCTTTTTTGTGGTTGAAGCTTGTGGGACTCATTGAGTGGAAGCCATCGTCTTCACTTCATTGGAGAACAGCTCCCACTTGTGGTTTCACCTCACACTGCAACCGAAATACACACTGTCCAGTTTTTCTTGGTTTCCAAATATTTTTTGTTGAAGCTAATCAAACATGAATGTCTACTTTGTAGGGCAATCGATAAAATATTTTATTTTTTTTCTAACCTTTCCTGACAGGAAATAATGTCGTCATCTTCAAACTTTTATCAAGTGGATGGACAATTTTTCAAGTTGTCATATTACATAGATTAAAAAAAATCTAAAGGGAAAAAAATCGTAATGTAAGAACTTTTTATTTTTGTTTTTACATTAACTTATAAAAAGAAAATTAAAGATAGTTTTTGTGGGGGGATGGGAAATGTTCCCCCCCCCCCACAAAAAAAATGTTGCAGTCCAACATTACCGGAAAATCTGACCAAAATATTTTTTTTGTATTTTGTTGGGGCGGAAATGGCATCTTCTAAAAGAAAAACAATGTAATACAAAATAATCCCATCCTTTTTTTAAGGGGGGAAAAAAGTTTTGTTCAAGCTGAAAGCCATTTTTAATTGAAAACATTGCGTTCTCTCAAACGGAAAAGATGGTCATCATCCAGTTTTTGGCGGGACAGTGTCATACTCTGACCATAGTATTGGAGGGAACCAGAATAAAAACATACCATTTTTAATAGTGATGATGAAACAGAACGTTCAGCATCTCCGACTTGGTGAGAGGGAACATCAACACAGTCAAATCTGGGAAATGATCCGAGTGGACGTTTGAGTCATTGTCATAGTGCGTGCGTGTTGTGTTGACGTTTGAACCTCTCATCAAACATCCGACGGAGGACCTTGTCCCCGATAAATACGCGGTGGCGGCGAGTGGGAGAGCTTCACACTCAGCGAAAAGAACCGAGACCAGGAACCAACATGGCCTCATCACTGGTGGCCCACGCCGGGCTTGTTCTGCTTTTCTCCGTGGCGTCGGCCGTAAGTCCTAAAACAAAACTGGCCTTTTTTTTAAACCGTTCTGGGGGGAAAAAAAAAGATGTTTCTTTTTGACAAAACAAAACTTGGTTTTATGTTCCTAAGAAAAAATTACGGGGTTTTTTTTTTTGTTGTTGTTGTTTTTCTCCCCCAGAGAAATATTTTCTTCTGAGAACAAGTCAGTTAATTTTTTTTATTTTGCATTTTGCCTCTTAAAAAAAGGCCACTTTTTTGTTTTTACGTTTTTGTTTAATCACAATCTTTTTCTTGAACTAAAAAAATATATATATTTAAAAGAAAAATAAGTGGATTGATTGTAAGACTTTTTACTGTCAGTTTTTATTTTATATTATAAAATTTAAAATATCATTGGTTCTCAAAAAAACATTCCCCCCCTTTTTAATTTTTTTTTTCATTTCGAAAAAGACTGCTATTTAACTTGCACATGATTTGAGGAAAATTATTATTTTTAAATTATCTCCTCTAAGGAGAATTTTTGACTGAAAAAAACCATGACTTGTCAGAATCAGATTTTTTAAAATAAAATTTTTTAAAAATCTTGATTTTCTATGGAAATACATTTTCTCACTTTTTTTTTTTTTTTTTTTACAAATTTTTACGGTCTGAGTTTTTCACATGTTTCTGTTGCACAAAAGCAAAAGTATGACTTTTTGAAACTTGACCCTGTGACAATTAACAGAGAACAGCAAAATGCTTCACTCCCCTGAGCTCTCTTACTCTGTTTTGTTTGTTTGTCTTTTTAGCAAATCCGAGGAGATAACATCGCCGTCAGAAACGACAACAGCATGACGTGCCACCCCAACGACGGCTTTGTGAGTACTCGGCCAGAGCCGCCCGGCGGGTCCCAAACCGTGGTCAGCGTCACCAATGTGCCGGGTCGCCGTTGCAGGGCAAGTACTGTCCCACGACGTGCGGCGTGGCCGACTACATGCACAGATACACATCCAGCGCCCACGACAGTCTGGACTATCTGCAAAAAGAGCTGGATAGCATCCACAACCTGACGGAGGGAGCTCAAGAACGCGTCATCTACATGAAAGACAGCATCCAAACGGTCCAGAAGAATATCCAGCCCGGTCAGTTGCTCATCGTACTGTCAAACTCAACATACGACAAAGATATATCCACTGATGCTCGAATGTGAACGTTCAATGCCAAACTCCGGGGGCATGCAGATGAACAATTAGCATCAATGTGGCAGTGTTTTGCAATAAAACATTGTCTTGCAGGCATGTATTCTTTATCCTCTGCCAAGAGGATCTTTAACCATGAAAATTGCATTGTCAATGAAGGCACATAAGTTTAGTCAAAAATGTTTTTTTAAAAATTATAATAAAAATAATAACACCCTCAACGTGTGGCCAGACCAAGAGTGTAGCTTTGTGAAAAAATATGAAATCGTGACCCGACGTAGGCAACATGCGCCTTGAAGGTGCCAGTGGATTTGTGTGATTTCATTTTTGAGAAGCACATGGACAGTTTTGTTTCCATATATTAAGTCAGATTCCTCCAGCCAATTATTGACGCTAAATAAGACCTGTGTTAGATGCTGTTCAACCACGCTAAATGTTTTGGCAGACACGGATGACAGTATCTTTCATGTAACCGTTGGGACACCAACTGGGGAGGCCATTTACATGTATGTACGTTGTGAACATCAGTGGACCTAAAGTGGATCCCTTTATCCCAATATGATGATATGTTATACCACATCCTTATCTCCCGGCATACAGGATTGATTCAGGGTGGGAATTATATTGATCTGATACACATATAGGATTTTATATGAATATGATATTGATTTCATGTGGTACACTGGCCAGAGCAGAAATGAAATGTCACATTCAACATGTCACATTTGTCTTTCTAGATGTCTACTTCCAAAAGTCGTCCAATATGCTGGATGATGTCATCCGCTTTGAGAGGACCATCATTGAACAAGAGAAGCAAATCTTGTAAGTTGACTCAACTTGACTTTTCTGTGTGTTTTATTGGTACACCAAATATTTTTTTCACTTCGACGAATCAGGTGAAATAAGGTGTGTAGTGTTAAGAGGACAAACAGTGGGAATGAGCGTGAAATATTTGCAAAGACAAAATAAAAAAGGCAGAATTACTTTAATCCCAATTTTTAAATTTTTTTCTTTTTTTTTGGGACATTGAAAAAAATATATTTCCCAACATCGCACTTCTGCCCTCCTCATCCCAAAATATCTTTGCCACTGATTATTACATAATATTTGAACTTTGTTCAAGCCGTACGGTACTGTTGATTCAACCAATTTTTGTCCGTGTCCCCCCCGACCTCGATTTTTACCCGAGCCAAAGTGCAATTTGGCCCCACTTAACCACGGATAATTCTTGAGCATTTAACCCTGTCGTGACCTCCCCGTCACAATTTCACATACCCCTCACAGCCAACTGGAGGATGCGGTCGCCGCCAACGAGAGGAGAATGGCAGACCTGAAGACGCTTTCCATTCAGTTGCAGAATACGTGCAGCGAGCCCTGCAAGGACAGTGTTGTGATTCAGCCCACCACAGGAACAGGTACAACCCCTCCCCCTCCTCCAAAAAAGAAGCCCTCCGGCCCCTGCCCAAAAATGACCTTTAGATTGTTTCCAAACATGTGTGCCTGTCAGTGTTTAGTCAGAGGCAGCAAAAGTCAATACACTGGCGACATCGATGGAAGGTCAACAGACGGAATTTGGCGCGATCGCTCAGCATTTTATGTAGCAGGAACCAACACATTGTCGTTTATTACTGTTGGAAATGGATGTTCAAAATTCAATCCATGATAAATCTGCGTTTCCGGCTTGTTAAAAGGGGGCCTGACCCGTTTTCAATTCAAATTCAAATTGCAATGAAATTTTGGAAGATATTTTTACCCGAAGGAACATTTATTTGACTATTTCTTACTTAATTTAATAGTGCATATTTTTATTGTATTTTTCTCCAAACTTCTTTTTTTATATTTGTATCTTTATTTTTGAACTGGTTTTTCCCATTCTAATTAACTGAAGGCTAATATATTTCGATTTTATTTTTGTTTTTTTTTTTATTTGTCGACTGCGCATTCATGGTGACGCTCAAGAAAAAGACCACATTTGTGCTTTTCAGATGTTCAACGAGGGCACACCCCCTTTTCAGTTCATGTGAAAAAGATTTTTTTTGTTTGTTTGTTTCGAGATTAATTACCACTTTACAGACAGTATGCAAAAAAAAAAAAAAAAAAACATTTAGAACAAAACACGAGAAGCGTGCCGGCGGGTCTGATTTTAGCATTGACGACAGGATGCTTTTATTGATTTTATTTCTTTGTATCAGATTGCCAGGATGTCGCCAACAAAGGCGCCACAGTCAGCGGGATTTACTACATCAAACCGGCCCAAGCGACCCAACAGTTCCCGGTGTACTGCGAGATTGACAACTTTGGGCGCGGCTTCACCGTCATCCAGCGGGTTCGTATCTTCCCGAACCGTACTGCTTGGTGGAAATGTACCACACCACCATGACCGTACCACACCGTCACAGTGCTGAGAACCAGAATGGGTCAAGTCGGATATTTCGGAACCCTATCAAGCCAAAATACATCTTAGCTCACCGTCAAATTAACAGTACGTACTTTACTGAAGCAAACCGTACCATCTGGTGAAAAATTTCTTTCCGTAACGATACGGGTTTGGTCTGGCGCGGATGTATTTCTCAACTCAAATGGTTTTCAGACAGTCCAGTGGCTTGGTCGCAAACGATGCCACCGGATCCATGTTAGCATTGACCGGCGTTTCGGCCGTGGTGTTCAAATGCCCGAGTGAGCATTTTTGATCGCATCCGCAGAGACGGGACGGTAGCGTGGACTTCCACAAGGACTGGATCCAGTACAAGGAGGGCTTCGGCTACCTCTCCCCCGACGACAGCACCGAGTTCTGGCTGGGCAATGAGAAGATCCACCTTTTGTCCGTGGGCAGTAGCATCCCGATGGTGCTCAGGATAGAGCTGGTCGATTGGGAGGGCAACAAAAGGTACGCGCACCCCCCGACCCACCCTGCCGAAACACATCGCGTCGCAAATTGAAAATACAGACACTTTCCCATTCAAGTTTTTTTTTTGTTTGTTTTGCCATTTTTCATTTTTGTGATCTTACTATGTTGTTCATGAAAGATTTCCACCCAACACTTTTGGAGAGAAAACACAACACAGAAAGCCCATTAGAATTTTTTTTCAAAGGATTTTCATCCCTCCCGAACACTTTTAACACGTTTTTAAACACATTAAAAGCGATTTGTCACTCCCAGTTGGAATTTACTCACACCACAAAAAAAGAGAATGAAGCACCAGAATTGGCCATCTCTGTCGTAGATAAACAGTGGACTTGACGGTAGACTAGAGCAGGCTAAAAATGTCAAAATGTGGCGGCCGTGTTGGCCCTCCAAATGTAACATAACATCGATGTTAGCTTAGCATCTGCTGTAGACACGCAGCTAGCTTAAAAAGACCATACTGTATCGACTCTTTTTCCTGTATATCTATGGCCGTTGTTGTTGTTGTTGTTTTTTTTTGTAGAGTACATCTTGCTCTACTGTGCTGTGTGGTACAATATACAGATGTGGTTTTTTTTTTTGGTTGGTTGGTTGTTTTTTTTTCCGCATCTCATCGAAACAGGAGTGAAAAAAGGAAGCGCTCACTTTATGGCACATGAAAGCGACGATGCATGATCGTCTCCCCCAATGTAGTCTGGATAAAAGTCAACTTTTCAATGTGTTTCAAGCTTTTTTTTTTTTTTTTCGAAAATAATTTCCAATAATTTTGTAGTAGCTACAAAAGTCACGGGGAAAAAACTTTGCCGTGTCAATATTTTTTTTTTCCCTCCCTCTTGCGGCACCCCCGCACCGACCGCCCACGCGCAAACACGAGAACCGATAACGACAAGGCAAACACGCGCCTCCTCTGAACTCGCCTTCCAGGTATGCCGACTACGCCATGTTCCGGGTCGCGCCGGAGACGGACATGTACCGCCTGACGTACGGCTACTACTTCGGCGGCGACGCCGGCGACGCCTTCAACGGCTTTGACTTCGGCGACGACCCCAGCGACAAGTTCTTCACCTCGCACAACGGCATGCAGTTCAGCACCTTCGACAAGGACAACGACAAATACGACGGCAACTGCGCCTTGCAGGACGGCTCGGGCTGGTGGATGAACCGGTGCCACGCTGCCCATTTAAACGGCAAATATTACCAGGGTGGGTTACGACTTTGACACCGCCGGTCGCAAAAAGTAGTCCTACTCAGAATGTGTCCTCTGACATCGCTTCCTTAAATGTCGCGCTTTTCTTCACGCAGGTGGGCGGTACACTGAAAAGGACACCGGCGAATTCGGCTACGACAACGGCATCATCTGGGTGACGTGGCACAACCGCTGGTACTCCCTGAAGGAGACCACCATGAAGATCATCCCCGTGACGCGCATCGCGGCAGGCGGGGGTCAGGAGGCGGGTGTCAAGCAGTTTGGAGGGATTTAAAAAATAAAAAAAACTCATTATTGTTTGGAGCTCAGAATAAAGTTTTGTTTTTGTCCCCATACTTGACCATCTGAAATCATTTGCTCATCCTCGGGTGGATGTCAGGGACCAAAGATGTTTAGCGTTCTCTGAGTCATTTTTCTTTGTGCTGTGGTCCATGTTGACCCGCTTCCGTACTTCACATTCTGTGAGGATGAAGCATCTGTTGAGTTTCATTCAGGAGTTTGTTGCAGTCCTTTTTTTAAAAAAATTTTTTCATTTACATGTCACAAAATTGATGTTGCTTTTGGGGCTTTTCTTGATTTAGTTAACCATTAATTGGCAAACATGCGTTAGTACATTGAGTCCACCAAACTTTGAACTTATAACTCACAAATTAACCCCCGGCAAAAATACCAGAAATAATTAACTAGTGAGTGGGTTCTGCGATAACCATTTGCCCAATTAATGAATGATTAAAATAATTTTTTTAAAAGAACAAAAGTAATCAATATTTTTTTTTATATTTATATATCCAATCTCCTATATTGGATATATAAATATATATCCAAAAATTTATTTATATATCCAATCTCCTCAATTTAATCGCAAACTTAGAATTTCATGGCTGCACCCCCCCCAAAAAAAGATGACAGGTGATGAAAAAAAAAACCTGAAAAAGTTGAAGAATGCTCATACAATACAATACAATACATGCTGATTTATCAAACACCTGTTTGGTACAACCCACAGGTGAACAGGCTAACTGGGAACAGGTGGGTGACACGATTGGCTATGAAGTGAGCTTCCCTGAATTGCTCTGTTGTTCACAAGTAAAAGGTCAGGCGAGAGGTTCAACTCTTTGTAAGAAAATAGTCAATTGAAGGACTTTGTTGTGTTGCTCGGAATTTAGGGATATCATCATCTACAGTCCAGAACAGCATCAAAACGTCCAGAGAATCTGGAGAAATAACTGGAAGCCCCAAACGTAACACTGAATGACCGTTTGACGTAGAAAGGATATCACCACATGGGCTCGGGAACAGTTCCGAAAACTAACGTCAGGAAATACACAGTTCAGCGCCACATCCCCAAATGCAACTTCAAACTCTATGATGCAAAAAAAACCCCAAACAAACAAAAAACACCAGAAAATACTGCCTGAACTCATCTCAGATTTCTGTGGTCTGCCGAATCCATATATATATATATATATATATATATATATATATATATATATATATATATATATATATATATATATACACACACATATACATATATATATATATATTATATATATATATAGGG
>CAAKHF010010375.1:0-22817 GCA_901007745.1 Hippocampus kuda | reverse complement strand
AAAACCCCAAACAAACAAAAAACACCAGAAAATACTGCCTGAACTCATCTCAGATTTCTGTGGTCTGACGAATCCATATATATATATATATATATATATATATATATATATATATATATATATATATATATAGATATATATATAGATATATATATAGATATATATATATATATATCTATCTATATATATATATATATATATATATATATATATATATATAGACATATATATATATATATATAGACATATATATATATATATATATATAGACACATATATATATATATATATATATATATATATATATACACATATACATATACATATATATATTATATATATATATACATAGGGTTTAAGACTTTAAAAAAAAAAAAAAAAAAAAGGAAATCCTCAAGTCATATGAATTACAGTGTATCCCTTTGTATCTTATTCACGGACACCCTGAGCGCACCGTGACGTCTGGTGGCGGCGTAATCTGGCGGCCTGATTAGCAGTGTGGCAAGGGCAGCAGGCAGCACAGATGGGGACACGCACGCAGTCGCGGGTGCATCCATTGAGGAGCTTGCACCAGAGAGGCGCACAGACATTTCAACAGGAGACCTGCAGTGTAACTTTTTTTTTAATGATTTTTTTTTAATCCAGGGGTGTCCAAACTGAAGTTTTTCAGGGATCGGCGGCATTTCCTCCAATTAGCAAATGACCGTGTTATTTGCCTGCATTGTAAGATTTAGAGAGAAAATTATTTATCCTCTCCCACTTGCTTTTTTTCCACCAATCAATCATCCAACATTCGGTCGGTAAGACATGCCTCAGAATCGCTATCATTTGCTCCACCTTCTCCTTGTGTCAAGGTAATCATTGATCGCTCTTGTTTCGGTTGTAGAATGTAGTGCGATTGTGCTGCTACTCGCTACGTTTCTTGTCTTTTTGATATATCCTTTACCTTCTCTCATTTGAAAAATACTCAACCAATCTCAATAATTGAAGTATGGTCGTGGTATGCCGGTTCCCTCTTAAGGTTTGGGAAGAGTAACTGCCCAAGTACAGTTCTTGTGTGTTTAACTTTGATCACTATGGATCAGTTTTTGCCTGCTAAATGAAGTTGAAGAAGTTACACATGCATCCATGGACTTTTTTGTGTGCGGCCCTTAGAAAAAACAAATTTGGACACCCCTGATCTCATCTAAAAATAATAAGTGAGAGATGTATCAGCAAAGTGCGTACACGCTGCTGATTGTGGTGCTCTTGCGCAGCCCTTCTTGGGCAGGCGCCTCCAACCTGACTCTGTCCGTTCCGGAGGGGCTCCCCGCTCACACTGTGGTCGGCGACCTGGCTACCAGTCTGAGCGGGCCGACCGTCGGCTTCTTCATCTCAGAGAGCCGCGACTCGCACGTCTTCCGCGATCTGGAGATTGACCCGGAGACGGGCATCATCTCCACAACAACAGTTCTAGACCGAGAGACCCGTGACCGCTACGAATTTGTGGTTGCCACTCTTGCGGGAGAGGTGGTCAGAGTGCGCATCAACGTGGAGGACGTCAACGACCATTCGCCAGCGTTCACCTCGGAGGAAGTGGACCTGACGGTGTCCGAGTTGAGCCCACCTGGTAGCCGCTTCCACCTCGAAGGAGCTCAGGACCTGGATGGAGGGGAATTTGGCACCCAGGGATACCGGATCCGAGAGGCACAAATGGGAGAGATCTTCAGGCTGGAGCAGCGCAGTGCTGACGAAAACCACCTCAGCCTGGATCTGGTTCTGGACAGCAGAGTGGACAGAGAAGCACGAGATTTTTACACACTGACTGTGGAGGCTTTTGACGGCGGCATCCCCGCCCGCATCGGAAGGCTGCGGGTAAACATCCGGGTACTGGATGAGAATGACAACCCGCCTGTGTTCAACCGGAGCAAGTATGACGTAGCCGTGCCGGAAAATGCTCCGGTCGGCTCGTCTTTGTGCCAAGTTGGCGCCGTGGACCTGGACCAGGGCGACAATGCCAGGGTCAGCTACCAGATCAACCGGCGTCAGAGCGACCCTGACGAGTTCTTCTCCGTTCACGAGACCAGCGGCGTGGTTTTTCTCAACAAGCCACTGGATTTTGAAGCACAGGTACCGCATGCGTATTACCTCGCCTTGATCGACTCCTTGTGCTTCGGTATCACACGCATCATAGAAGTTCTACACTTGTTCCGGTTCGTCATGCTAACGACACTCTTTGTTCATGTTTTATGCAGATTTTGCACAAGGTGATCATCACAGCCAGAGACAACGGAGCCCAGCCAGAGTCCAGGAGCACCTTGGTGGTTGTGAAAGTACAGAATGTCAATGACAACAGTCCCGTTATCAGCGTGCTGTTCCTCAGCGAGACCGGGGACGCGCTGGTCTCCGAGGCCGCCGGGATCGGAGACTACGTGGCCCGGATTTCTGTGTCGGACCCGGATGACCAAAGCGAGACGGTGTCGGTCCAGCTTGAGGGCGGTGACGGGAAGTTTGCCCTCAGACAAACGGACGACTTCCTTTATGCATTGTGCGTCAGCGCCCCGCTTGATAGGGAACAGAAGGATCTTTACCGGTTGCAGATCCAAGCCTCGGATTTCGGGAGCCCTCGTTTGAGCAGCGAAACCGTTCTCCTCATGAAGGTGGTAGACGCCAATGATTGCAACCCAGTCTTTGAGAGGAACATGTTTGCGGTCCAGATCTCCGAGGACGCCCCAAAGGGGACATCCGTTATCCAGATGGAGGCCCGTGACTCGGACCAGGGAGTCAACGCTGACGTGAACTACTCTATACTCAAGTCCGACTGGGACTGTCCGGTGGGTGTGGATGCGCACTCCGGCCTGGTCTTCACAACCGGAGACCTGGACTGGGAGAGGCAGCCGGAAGTTTGCTTGTTCCTGGTGGTGGCTGAGGACCAAGGGGAACCGGCCAGGTCAACCAGCGCCACCGTCAGCATGGTGTTGGAAGACGTCAACGACAACGAGCCGGTGTTCCAGCGAAGACTCTACAATGCTAGCTTGACGGAACACAGCGCTCCCGGCACCTGTTTTTTGCAAGTACGTACTCAATGTTTACAGAAACACACATTTTAGGTTCAACAAAGACTAACTTGTCTTTGATGTTAATGAATACACAGAATTTAGGCTCAACAAAGACTAAATTGACTGAAATGTTTCTGCAAATGCATACATTCGGTTCAGCAACGACTACATTGGCTTTTTTGTGTATGAACAATTATAATATGATTTTTGTTGAAGACTCAATTTTCTTTGATGTTTACGAAAAAACAGCGCTACACCTAATAACTAGTAACATTTCCTGTCTTTTTTAAAAAAAAAAAATTTATAGGTTGTGGCTGATGATGCGGACAGTCCAGAGTTTAGCATTCTGGTCTATTCCCTGCCTGATGACCTTGAGGAGTTGGGTCAGAACCAAAACCTGTTCCACATTAATTCACAGACCGGAGAGCTGTGCGTCTCCGGGGACATCGATAGAGACGGCGGACAGAGTGTCCACAACATTCTGGTCAGAGCGGAGGATCCGGTCTGTACACTAATCTATACATTCACAAAGACTGGAAAGAAAGATAATTAAAAAACCAAAGACAAGTTGTCTTTGGTTTTTTAATTATCTTTGATATGAAAAAAAAACTTTACATTGGCATCATTGATGACTCTTTGATTTTTACAATGTATGTACTACACGTCAAAAACATTGTTTTTGAGGTTCACAAAAATGCATACGTAAGGTAAATTTACAATTTTTCTAACAACAAAGACTCTTCTGAAAAAAGGTGAAACTGTCTTTGACGTTGGCTGAAGTGAGTATGCTTGGGACATAAAAACGTCGTTTTATTTTGATTACAGAGATGTGTACGTCTTTTTTGAGGCCGTTCAAAAACTCGTCTTTTTGAAGAGGCATACTTAGGGTTCGTTGAAGACGACATTTGTGTTTGATGTTTGCATTTGTGTCTTGTCTGTGTCAAAGAGTCTTGAATGTATTTGATGATGAGAATGGTCTGTTGAAGACCAAATTGCCTTTGATGTTTTTAAAAATGTGTCGCTGAATGCCTAATTTAGTTACTTCAACGATTTTTTTTTTGTTGTTGTTTTCTGGTTCTTGGCTTGGTAGGGAGGCCTCAGCGCATACACCTTCGTGCACGTTGACATCCAGGACCTCAACGATAATGCGCCGGTGTTCAACCCCGAACGGTACGCCACCAGCGTCAGCAGTCACACGCCACCCGGCACCGAGATACTGGGAGTGGCGGCCACCGACGCGGACGACGGTCGCTTTGGCCGCATCACCTACCACATCCTGCCGGGCGACACGTCTGCTCTGTTTGCCCTCGATAAACAAACAGGTAATCAGAACTCCAGGATAAATCCGACGTCCTAGTGTGCGTAATTCCTCCTGACGGCTGGAAGTGGGGCAGGCTTGTCCAGATTTGCCTTGATTTTTTTTTTTTACTTAGCAGATTAGCATAGCTGGAGCAGGGGTCCAGGTTCAAATCAATCCTCAGTCACGTTTTCTCTCCAGGAACGCTGTACCTCACGTCCTCGTTGACTCACCTGGGCGCCGCCAGCATCAGGTTATCCATCGCGGCGCAGGACGGCGGGGGCGTGTCATCGGTCCGACCGGCGGAGGTGATCGTCGAGGTCTTGACGAGTGTGCACGCTCCGGCCGTGTTCCAGACATCTTGCTACACCTTCAACGTGCCAGAGGACGCCCAGCCAGGCACCGGTGTGGGCACCGTGCGGGCCGCAAACCCGCTGGGTAGGTTTGCTCGCCCACAGAACCCTTTAAACGTGCTTTGGTATGACGACGTCTTTGACTTACCTTCCGTATGTGTTTTTGCAATCGTCGAAGGCAACACAGCCCTTGAAATCCTAACATACAATTTTTTTGTTTTGTTTTTGGAGACCATACAGTTTTCCAAGAAATCATTTTCATAAACTTTCATAAAATTTTCATATCCTTTATATGCACGTGCATTTTTTTTTGGTGGGGGGGGCGGGGTAGAGGGCGTTGTAATGTGCTAATGTGAAAAGGGCAAAGAGGAAGACTGCCCTTTAATCCCTAATCCCCTTTAAGTAGAGCAACAGATGACAAACGATAGGTGACTGTGCAGAGCGCCGCCAAAGTTTGGTGCACTTGTGTGGGTGGGATTAAAAACACTGGAAGTGTGCGAAGCAAGGCTGATGCCTTCATGGCGGCAGAGGAGACACATGAGGCCACTTCATTAATTAATGGATTAAAGCCTTCAGCCTTAAAATCTGAAACAGCCCGGTTAGTCTGAGGCATCATTAAGACCGTCTGTAATCTTATAAATGCGGGATGTGACAAACATTTACTTCAAGGGATTAATGACGCGGTAATTACACATGAACACATTAAAACATAAGAAAAAGATGACATTTAAACCACGCCCCCCCCCAGAAAAAAAGAAATTATCACTGTTCAAAAAGTTAAAATAGTTGTGAATGTCATTTTTATCTTAATTGTTGTAAGCCCGTCGGCACCAAAAATGTGTTTTGTTTTGGGTCTTTTTTTTAATTGGCCGATTAATTAGGAATCGGAATTTCACTCGACCAAATTTTGGAATTAGGATCCTCAAAAAAATCCATCTCTGTTTTGAACTGCCTCTTTTTTAACTTGAACATTTTTTTTTCCTCATTGTGGAAAACGAGCAAAAATTTACAGTGGCCCAAAAGGGTCCAAAATGCTCCAAACTGCAGGACCCAGCGCACACTCCCCCGTGACACGGGTTCGGGGTAATTAGTCATCTTGTGCTTCGCAGATGCCGCCGAAACCGTCTCCTACCGCATCGCCTCCGGCGACCCGCACGGGCTGTTCGCCGTGGATGCCAAGTCAGGCCTGATCAGGACAGCGAAGCCTCTGGACCACGAGACTCGACCGTACGCCCTGCTCTTCCTCCAAGCCTACGCCCAATCCTCTCCGGTGTACGGCGAGGCGCGGGTCAACGTCACCGTGGCCGACGTGAACGACGCCTCGCCCGTATTCCCCAAAGTCGAGGATGCCGTCTTTGTGTCAGAAAACACCGCGCCGGGCGCCACGGTGTACGTCGCCCACGCCCACGACGACGACAGCGGCATCTGTGGCCAGGTGACCTATCACTTGAGAGGTCGCCACGCCGGAGTCTTCGCGGTGGACCCAAACCTTGGAACGGTGACACTCAACCAAACACTGAGGGCGGACCCTGGAGGCGGGTATGACTTGAACCAAAGAACTGTTTGGGTTACAAAAAGTTGTTCTATGAAATGCCACAAGATGGCACCAAAGCCCAGGCTGATAGGAAAGTAGTAAATAGGGCTCAAGGAAATCCTGTGTGTTGAAATGGGTCCCTCTGCTCCTTTTATCGTGAAAACAGACATCCTCAAAAATATTTAAATGTAGTATCATGTGTTCTCACATTTTAAGTATGGTTCCACGTTTTGGTTATCCCCCGCTGACCTCCGGAGCACTATTGCTATGTTTTTCCTCATTTTTGTCCCCAGCCCAATTCTGTTGGAAATCACAGCCGAAGACGGCGGGGATCCCTCGCGCAGCGCCACCCTGAGGCTGACGGTGAACGTGGACTCGGCCTCTCCCGGTGACAACCTGGCCTTTGAGACGCTGGTGTACCAGGTGGAGATCGGCGAGGGCTACCAAAGGAACTCCAGAGTGATCCAGTTGAGAGCCCACCGGATCCGCGGGACCTCCTCTGACACCGTGACCCCGGTTTACTCCCTGGAGGAGGAAGCGGGCTCCCCTCCGTTTCCCTTTCGGATCCATCCCGGAAGCGGTTGGTTGTACCTCTCCGATGATCTGGACTACGAGCGGGAATCAGCCTATCGCTTCAGAGCGGTCGCCACATTGGGCGAGGCCAAGGCCACAGCAACGGTGGCGGTTCTGGTGCTGGACGTCAATGACAACGCGCCGGTTTTCGGCAGGGCCACATACGACGTGGTCCTGCCGGAGGGGCCGTGGCCTCGGGGGCCGGTTGGACAGGTCAGCGCCACCGACCGGGACTCCGGGAAAAACGCCCGGTTGTCGTACATCCTGATCTCGGATGGGAAGTTCTTCCGCATCAATGCTGAAACGGGTAAGGCTACAACCTGCCAATTACTAACCTACCAACCAACACAACCAACTACCCACTTATTGTACTGACTAACTAGCTAACGAGCAACCGAGCTGAACTAATCTCGTCACCTTCGACACTTCCTTAGTATGCCGTACGAACAACCTACCGTACTTAATAAATTCATACTAACTAGTACTTACCAACTTCCTACTAACTAGGGATTCAATGAATTCAGTTTTTTTTATATAGTTGACTCTGAGGTGATGATTATCAAGTCAATTTCTGACTAGTACTCCCCCCCACCACCCAATTACTTACCCATCCAACTGCAAATTGGCATTTTGCGGGCTTTGTGCCGTGCGCAGGCGAGATTGTCAACTGGGTGGAGTTGGATCGGGAGCAGCGCTACCAGCACACGCTGGAGGTCATGGTTGCCGACCAGGGCAGCCCACGACGCAACGCCACCGCCAGCGTCCACATCCTGGTCACGGACATCAACGACAACGCGCCGCAGTTCAGGCACCTGCCGGCTAGCAAGGGCCGCAATGTCCAGGTGAGCGTTACGTGTGTGTGTGTGACTGGACAGACAGACAAGCAAGGTCGGTCTGTTTTCTGGGTTTGGTCATGTGACGTTCTCAAGCTGAGCCATTCGGGCACCGTGACGTCATTTTCAAGGCAAAATGCCCTCATAGAACGAAGATTTTTTTTTTTAAACTTGACTTACTCTCTGAAAGTGTGTGTATTTACTTTTGCCAGATATCATCCAGAATCCCACCAGGATCCTTGGTGACAAACGCATTTGCCAAAGACTTGGATGCGGGTGAAAATGGAACGGTCACTTTGTCATTGCTAACTGGTAAGTCCTTTCTATCAAATCTGAGTGAGTCCTTTCCTTTAAAAGTAGACTGATCCAATTTCTTTAACCCCCCGCCGCTCTGCGTGCGTCTATCAGTCGGTGCGGAAGGTCAACGTTTGAGACATTTTGAGATTGACGGTAAGAGCGGAGATATCAGGACCACGTCGCTGTTCAAGCAAAGCGCCGAAGCTGCTTACATCCTCCAAGTGACAGCCCGGGACGGCGGATCACCACCACTAGAGGACACTGCACTCATTCACGTGCAGGTACACTTGTGGCTCAATGAGACTTTCACTCTCAATTTCCCCTACCCGCATGTCGACGCATTGTACAAAATTGCCACCAGGGGGCAGCAATTGACACGTTTACCCTTCGTAGCCGGAGATGAGCTGACGTTGGTGCAGGCAGCGGGGTTTCAGTTCACGGTGGGAAGGCGAGAGTGAATGGTGGTCTGTCGCTGAATGCTCTCTGCCACTGGCTGGCGACCGGTCCAGGGCGTAGTCCACCTTTCAGCCTCCTTTTCAGGCTCCGGTTTCATGTGAATTTCAACAGGATAAGTTGGACAGAAAAAAAGATGGAGAGTAGAGGATGCAATCTGGTTAGCGCCGACAGCCCGCTACCGTTGCTTCGACGTCACCTCGGGTGGTGCAGCTGATAATGAGCGTGCGCAACATGGTGCCCCCTGATGTTGATGAATTATTCTGTTTGATTCTGCTACCAATTCCCTCTCTGTTAGCTACCAACCAACCACACACTAAATCTGAACAGGAGTGAATCCTTTGCAGGTGCATGGGTCAGATGACCAGTCCGGACAAGCCTCCCCAACAGTAGTCAGACGTCTGTGGGTCCGAGAAGACGACCCGCCGGGCACTGTGATTGGTTCTGTTAGCATCGCGTCTCCCGGAAAGGAAGTGGTCTACTCCATCACCGATGGTGACGGTGACTCACGCTTTGGCGTCAATTCCCAATCGGGCGACATCTACGTCTACCAGCCTCTGGACTACGAGACGGCTGCCCGATACTCGCTCACTGCGCTCGCCGAGGACGACGCGGGCGAGCACACAACAATGCGGCTATTTGTGACGGTAGAGGACGTGAACGATCACCCGCCGTGGTTCACCGACACAATGATAAGGATCGCCTTGATGGAAGACGCCCCCATCGGGTCTCTGGCGTTTGCCTTTTGCGCCAGAGACGAGGACGGCACATACCCGAACAGCGCCCTGCGGTACTCCCTTGCCTCGCCCCCGGGCTTCCCTTTCCAGATAGATCCACGGAGCGGTCGATTGATGGTGGTGGCGCCACTAGACCGGGAGACCAGCCCGGCATACGCCTTCACCGTAACCGTCAGTGACCTGGCAGAGAGGCGGGTCGAGCGTAGGCACGCGTCGGTGACGGCGAGAGTCTTTCTGATGGACGTCAACGATCATCAGCCCACGTTTAAGTCAGCGGATGTGGTCCAGGTGGCAGAAGATGTGGCGGAAGGGAGCCTGCTGCACCATTTTGTGGCGCTGGATGCGGACGAAAGGGAAAACGGGATGGTTTCTTACATCATGCTGACAGGAAACCAGAGAGGGTTGTTTGCTCTGGAGGAGAAAACAGGTACCGACTGACCGACGTCTGCTCTGTGAATAAAATTGAATTGAACCCGAGGTGGAGCGAGGTGAGGTCAGTTGATCTTGAAAGAGCTCAACTTCAAATCTGACTTGAGTGTTTTCACCGTGCAGGCCTCTTGCGGCTCTCGGCGCCGTTGGACTTTGAGACGGCGCGTCTCCACCGGCTGAGGGTGGCCGCGGTCGACGCCGGCCTGCCTCCGCTCTCGTCCAGCCAGACGCTGACGGTCGAGGTGATCGACGTCAACGACTGTCCGCCCGTCTTCGGTCGCGACGTCTACGTCGCCACCGTGGTGGAGAACAGGGAGCCCGGGGAGACTGTGGTCCAAGTGTCCGCCACTGATGAGGATTCGGGTATTTTGAAGGCCCAATTACTGTCATACGATCGTTCCTTGCCGGTGATCCAAGATGACTCGTGCCTTCCACGATTCAATTTTTTTTAAAAAATGACTTGAAATAATCCACCACCACCTTGCACAGTTGAAATTGGTCATTGTGCCGTATCGTTGACCCTGTATAAATAACCCGCAGAGGAAAAAAATAGTCCACGCTCCAGTTCGTCATGCGCTCACAATGTCATCCACGTCATCCAATTACGGCAATGCAATCGTTTTCTTGCCAGCAGTTCATGAAAAGCGTCAGCTTGCACAAAGGAAATAAACAGAAAGCCGAGAAATCATCTCACCCGTCTAACCTCTAATCACAGGCGTTTATTTTAACACGGGGGGGGGGGGCCCTTCCCAATAGCATTTATTTGGCTTGCTGCTGCCGACAGTGCAGCTCTGTTCAAAACGCTCTTGCTGCTTCGACGGCAGCCTCGGGTATTTGCTTTTTTTTTTTTTGTTTTTTTTACCCCTCAGGGGGGTTGGAGGTCACCAGGGGTTCTTGCAAACATTCTAGGGGGTAAGTAGAGTCCAAAAACAGCAAGCGGGGAGCTTGCTGTGGGGTGGGGTGTTGTCAAAGGTCTCCTCTGGTGATGATGTTGATAATCGGAGCCATCTGTGACAATAAAGTCTGTGCTCGTTGTCCACTATTACGCACCGAAAATGTTGGGATGACATGGATGCCTTTGTCAAAGCAAATGTGACACTATTTTGATATAAAACGGAAGTAACTAAAAATTCTTGGGAAAGATGCAAATTATCAAGTATTTTTGTCCCCCCGTCCATCTCCAAATTTAAAAAAAAAAAAAAATTCTGTTCCAAAAATGAGACTTTAAAAAATAAAGAAATAAATACTAGGATTTCTTTATTTAAAAAAATATTGAAACAAAAAAGTCAAAAAAATAAACATTTTTGATTGGAGGGGGGGAAAACAGACTTTTTGCCCCTCCGCGCCACCCCACAAAAAAAAAGATTTGCTTTTATCATAGGAAGGTGACTTAATTTAAAAAAAAAAAACTCCGGATTGACTTTTTTACTTTAAAAAAAAAAAAAAAAAAAGGAAGAATACATTTTATTTTCTATGACGGTAATTGACCTTTGGTAAATGCATTCCTCAGAGGAGAACGCAGTGGTGTGGTACAGTCTATTACCGGGTCCGGGCTACGAGCTCTTCAGCATCAACCCGTACACCGGCCTGATCACCACACTGGCCTTCCTGGACCGAGAGCAGCGGTCACACTTCACCCTGCGAGGTAGGACCACCCCCAGCCCCCACCCCCAATAACATTCACTTCACCCATGCTGCAGCAAACTGTTTTCAGATGTGCCCATCAGTCAACATGGTGAACCATTAGACGTGATCATGAAATGTAACAACAGGAAAAGCCGAATGATGTAAAGCGGTGCCAGAATCACGGCGGGCTCTTTACTCGAGCGAAATACTGAAAAAATGTGGAGGACCAGTGGAGGCAAAGATGTAATATGACAACAAGCAAAAGAGGTTCAGCTGCTAATAAAAGTCAAAACCGGCAGCTGTTGTCCTTGGGGCTGAACAATAATTCAAATGATCAATGCATTGTAGTAGAATGCAAAGGATGTAATTTGGAGGAGAAAAAAACAAAACACAACCAATGTTGAGGAAAAGAAAAATCTCAATGAGATTATTTTGCAAAATTGTTCAGCTCTAGTTTTCAGCCACATTAGAAGTGATCATGAAATATAATAACAGGGAAGACAGATTTGTGTAGTGACGGGCCAGAAGTAAGTTTCAGCACGTATCGGAGAAAAACACTCAAATATGTGGAGGAAAAAGTTGAGACAAAGATGGAACGTGTCGAAAAGTGACAGCGGTTCAGTTGCTTCGAAAAAGTATCGGAAGCTAACAATTGGGAGTGTCTCCCAATACTTTAGCTGACATGAGAGCCGATAATGAAAAGCACAACCAGAAAAGGCCGAGTGACATCAAAGTGCACCAGAATGATGTTTTCTAAAGAAAAAAAAAAAAACAAAAAGTGACAAGTTTTGTGGACAAAAAGTGAAGGCAAAGAGAAAACGTGTCAGAAAGTAAAGGGGATTCATTTTGCTGATGTGGATTCCGGTCCTCAGTTCAGGCCCGTGACAGCGGCCCGAGGCCCCTTTCAGGCATCGCCACGGTGCTGTGTTCGGTGCTAGACGACAACGACAACCCGCCGGTCTTCTCGCAGTCGCCTTTCCAGATCAGCCTTCCAGAAAACCTGCCGCCCGGCGTCGTACACGCCGCCCGAGCTTTCGACCCGGATATCGGGGAGAACGGCACCGTTCGCTACTCCATCCTGGGTGAGGGTGTCGCGCTCCGTCGGAAGCAATTGTCAGCTCATTTGTAGACATCACACGGGGCCAATTTTGTCGCTGTTTTTTTCAATTTAAGAAAAAGTCGTCTTTTTTGAAAATAAAAGTCACTTTTTTTCGGCAAGAAAGTCACCAATGTGATTGTCTTCAGGCGAGGACCACGGTGTCTTTGCCATCGACAGCCATTCAGGGGCCATCAAGACCCTTCAGACTCTGGACCGCGAGGAGCATCAGAACTACACGCTGACCATCCAAGCCTGTGACTGTGGCCCCGCCCCACTCAGCTCCACCACACAGTTACAACTCCTCATCTTGGACCAGAACGACAATGCCCCAGCCTTCACCCTGGACAGTTACCGCACCTCCATCAGCGAGGGTCTTCCTGCCGGTGCGGCGGTCCTGAGCGTCACAGCCCTGGACCCTGACCACGGGTCTAATGGTGTTGTCATGTACTCGCTGAGGGACGACGGCGGCCAGGGCGCGTTCTCCATCAACGCCTCCACCGGTGCCATCAGGACTACCGAGACCCTGGACCGGGAGACCAGGGCCCAGTTCTCCCTCGAAGTTCTGGCAACAGATGGCGGCAACGAAGGCCGGTTGAGCTCAGTCGTGTCTGTAACCATCCTGGTGGACGACGTTAATGACAACGCTCCCGTCTGCGAAAGTCATCCCGTCAATGCAATCGTCTCCGTGGGCACTTTTCCGAACCGAGTGATCGCCACGGTGACGGCGACGGATGCCGACCTGGGTCCCAACGGGACTGTTGTTTTTTTCCCACCCGATGACCTTGAGAACCTATTCGACATCAATGGAGAGACAGGGGAAATCTCGATGAGGCGGCGCGTGAGGGCGGGGTTCTCCGGCAGGAAGTTGCGGGTGGCGGTATCGGATCGTGGAAATCCTGCGCTGACATCAAGCTGCCTGGTGTTTGTCCACCTCAAAGGAGAAGTCGAAGATTTGCAATTCACCCACAAGGTCTACAACGCCACCATCGCGGAAAACAGCAAGGCCGGTAAGTGGTTCTGTTATTAGTTTTTACTTTTGGGCGAACATTTTTTAGTTCAGACGAAGGATCGGAGAAAAATCTTTTTATTTCATTTTGGAGGCATTTCTATCATGGAAAAAAAAAACCACCAAAAAGAGTAAAAAAAACATCTAAAAATCCACTGTAAGCCATTCTCGCTCGATAATGCCTTCCAGAATATTTGAAAGAATTCAGTCCGTGAATCCTGCTCCACTTAGCAACAGCAATGTCTATCATGAATAGACCCACAAAAAAAGTCTCAAGAAACCATGCCTCATAAGACACCGCAAGTGTGTCCATTTTGGTGCAGTACTGCCCTGCAGAATGAAGAAAAAAAGCTTCAGCTCCCAAACGTAGTTTCATGTAACTACATGAAATTTGGTAGACATGTGTACCATAAATAAACCCACAAAAAAGTTTCAAGAGACTCCAGCACACCCTCGCGAGGATAAGCGGATTAGAAAATGTCTGGATGAATGTATACAATGAGTAGCATTTGACAATAAAGTTGTACTTGACTTGACTTGAGTAGACCCACAAAAAATCCCAAGAAACCATGCCCCATAATACACAGGAGGTTTGTCTGTTTTGGTGCAGTTTTGCCCTCCAGAATTAAGAAAAAAGCTTCAGCCCCCAAACCTACTTTCATGTAACTACATGAAATTTGGTAGACTGCCATACATAAACCCACAAAAAAGTCTCAAGGGGCTCCATGACACCCGTGATCCTGAATAGACCCACAAAAAAAAAAGTTTCCATCAGCCATATCAAAGATCACACAGGTAGTCTGCCATTTTGTTTTCAGGAAACATCTTTTGTCTACACCGACTAACTTTAGGGGTTCGAGGGCCCCTTTTCCACATGATTACCACATAAATTGTGTTTCAGGCATGTGGATCACTACTGTTGATGCCAGTGAACAATCCAACGGCCAATTGGAAAGGATTTCATACACCCTATTCCCTGAGGACGGCGATGGCGTGTTTTCCATCAATTCCCACACAGGTAACGACAAACAGCAGTCTAGTCGCCTTCTTCATACTACCGCCGATATGCTAATTTCACATTCTCTTCTAATCAGCCATTTTATTTTCCATGACGCCATCCACAAAAACATCTTTCCCAGAAAAACCCGGTGCCATCTTTCTTTGCCAAGCGCAAATTATCTGCTTCATCTATGAATTGTTTCCAGGCCCCACAATTGGGGATCGTGTTCCAGCTTCCCAAAAAACATCTCCTTGATACCAGAGAATAATGAGATACTCATGTTGTTTTTGTTGATTGTACTACTTCCCAGAGGTGGGCGACTTGCGTCACATGACTTGACCTTTGTGCGACCTCCACTAAATTGTCCACTTTGAGACTTACTTGGCTGAAACTTCCAAAAGACTTCGCGTAATACAGAGTGGTATCCGTAACACTTATATTTTCAAGATTATGTACCATCAGTTTTGTTTCTGAAATGGTTTGCAAACCTAAATCAGAAAAATAGGATGGCAGCAGGCATGGTTTCCTATTCAAAAGCCACAAAAACAGGTATGATCCGTTAACTTTACAGTTTAGCTCACTGAAAGCTGGTCAACCACAATTTGGGAGCACTGTCTATCATGAGTTGACCCACAAAAAAAACAGAAGAAGCCATGGTTGAAAACTGAAGTCTGCCATTTTCATTTTCAAGCGGCCATTTTGGTTTAGTAGTGCCTTCCAGCTCTCAAAAGAATTCAGTCCTCCACAAAGCCACTTTCGTTTTGCATTGTCCAACTCGGTAGAGCTATTTATCATGAGTGGACCCATAAAAATGTCATAAGAAGCCATGCTTGAAAATGGAAGTCTGCCATTGTGATTTTTTATTTTTATTTTGGGTGACATACTCCCAGCTTTACTTCTTCCCTGAAACCATATGTTTCCTAAATTGGGTTGCCAATGTGTCAGGTGAGATTCGGGTACGGAAGGACAACACATTGGACTTTGAGACGAACCCCCGAATGGAGCTGGTGGTCCTGGCAGAAAAAGGGCGGCGAACGGCCCACTGCAAGGTGGACGTCACCCTACGGGACGTCAACGACAACGCCCCCATCTTTGAGCATGACGTCTACCGGACTGCCGTGTGGGAGGGCCAAGTGCGCAACACCTACGTCATGCAGGTAGGGCATCTTGTCCCACATGGTGTCGGATCAATCTCCCCATTTTTTTCGACCCCCTTCAACATCGCGACAGCATTTTGCATCTAAGGTAACAAGTGTGCAGCTAATCTTATCGCATTCCCTGCAGGTTTTTGCCTACGACGCCGACAGCGGGGCAAACGGGCAAATCGAGTTTTCCATCATGTCCGGGAACCATAACGATGTTTTCATCCTGGACTCGGTCCGTGGGATCCTCACCACCAACGCGATGCTGGATCGCGAGATCACGTCGTCGTACAAGTACGCAAACACAACTCTGAAAAGGAAACCTTAGTCCAACCATTCTTTGTCGAAGACTAGGATGTGAATCACGTCTGAGGACTTTAAATGGTCCTCAGGTGTGAATGTGAACTGGGATCAGTCCAGAGATTTGACCAATTCTTTGGCCCAAAGTCATCTGGGGTTGACGGATGGATGGATGCTCCTATTCCAGGCTCGGTGTGCAGGCATCAGACAAAGGAAACCCTCCTCTCAGCAGTACCGCCATCATCTGGGTCCAAGTGGTGGACGTCAATGACAACAGTCCCGCCATCCCCCCAATGGAAGCCGTTCTCCTAGCCGAGAGTAAGACCACCTCCCGCTGATTGGACCTTAAAAACTGAAGACTCACATGCCATCGCCCGTATTCCGTAGATGTACCGGCGGGGTACGTGGTGACGCAGGTGACGGCAAACGACGTGGACCTCGCCCCTGTCATCACCTTCACCTTTGCGGGGGATGCCGCCGTGGAAGGTGCCTTCGCTGTGGACCGGTACACCGGCGTGGTCACGTTGACCCGAGCTTTGGATTTTGAGGAAGAGGTCGAGCTCACGCTGACCATCTGGGCATCGGACTCGCTCCACCGAACCTCCGGGGAGTTGAAAGTCCAGGTGCTGGACGTCAATGACAACAGGCCCGTCTTCCACCAGGACTCATACCAGGTTTGTGTCACTGATCAGATTCACAAAAGAAGACGTTACAGCCCAAAATCTTTGCAATGATTTGGGCTACGGTGTCTATAAGTGAGTCTTGCGTCTACTTTTTCCTTTTTTTTTTTTTTTGTTCAAGGTGGAGTTGTCCGAACTGGCTTTGGCGGACACGTTTGTCTTGAACGTGTCGGCCACCGACAGGGACTCGGGACCGAATGGAAAGATCACCTACAGGCTGCTTTCGTCTCTTTTACGAGGCTTTTACATCCAAGCACACACTGGTAAGAAGATTAATGAGCCTCGTTCAAGGAAATCTCTGCCCTTCTGCCAGAACCGCAGATGCCAGTTGTGAAAAAGAAAGTTACGGCTATGGAACCCTTTGCCCGTTGCGACAATGAGCCATTATTTCAACGACCACAACTGACTGATAACTCTTTGTTCCAAGTCCGCGTCCAAGTTTCTTCTTTGTGTTTCGGGAACGTCGTCAAAACACACGCAGACTTGCAAAAACATCTGACAGCGCTGCAGTTGCGTATGCCACACCAGTCGGGGTAAATAATCACCACCTAATTTTTCTTCTTCACACTTATTTTTTTTAATTAATTTCCAATACCTTTGTCGCCGTAGTTCCCCTCGAAGCAACTTTTTTTTCCCCCCCCAAAAGGTAATTCATGGGCTCGAGGAAACATGAACATTAAATATGAGAATAATTGCCCGGCTTTCCTGTTGAGGAGTGCAAAAAGTGAAACATCTGATATGCGACTTCCCTCGCTAAAATGGCCTCCTGATGTTTGTGAAACAGTAAATAGCCGAGTGAAAATTAATCAAGCCAATGTGTGGAAAATTCAGGGCACCGAAGACGGATAATAAATCGGTCAGTGGGGGTAATACGTTACTGCCACTCGAGTGTGTCGTAATGGTGTCCACATGGTTTTGGTTAAAATAAAGACGGCGCACGGGTAACGCTAACATGAGAAAGGATGTGTTAACAGTTCATGTGTTATGGCACCGTAATAGTGGCCCTACCATGTCATATAAATCGAGACATTTTAGTCGCAAGTGATCATTTTTTCACGTTGCGGCACTGGAAGGGACTTAACTGCCCGGTACAATTTGTCAGGCAGGGTTCCAAGTATGACAAGCGGATAATCCATGGTGGACATTGTCGGATTTGTTGTCGTTTTATTGTGGTTCCAGTTTTTAATGTTCTTAATTTAGTTTTAACTTTTTGTTTTTGTCAGTTTTTTTTACTTTATGTACATACAGCACGTTGTATTTAGCTACAGTGGTTTTCAAAGTGCGCCGTAAATAAAGTTGCATCGTCGTAGCTTTTGTGCCGACGGGGTTAATATTAGCTTAGCATGTTGCTCTGACTAAACGCTGCCACGTTCGGCCCTTTTTCTACAACCGCATTCGCTCAGCGAGTGACAAAGGGCCACGCAGCTGCACGAAAGGACGACTGCGCCCGGTTGCCAGCCTGCCCATATTTGGAAATGATGACGTGGCAGCCTACCAGGAAGTAAAGATGGAGATTTTTTTTTTTGCCGCTGGTTTAGCACCTTGCTAGCCCCAGCTTTGCTCATTTTCAGGAGGAGGCAAGGAGGCGCATCCTTGACTAATGACGTGATGGGAACTTGGGAGAGTTTCGCCGCTTTGTGGGCTTTATTTCCACCAAGAACACTTGGTGGCCTATTTAAGGCTGAACGGGGAGCGGTGTCTTCTTCAACTCGTCACTATATGTCATCTCCCATGGGTCCCCAAGCTCGGGACACTGAGTACCCATTTAACAAGGCCTCCTCCATTGTCTTCATGGTGTCATGTGGAAAGAAGTCCACCAAAATAGCACTAAAATCGCCTTTCAACAAAAACACTTCAATATGCTTGCCAAGCCTATTGCCTTCCAACCTCGTGCTAACCCTTTTATTTTGTCTTTCAGGATTACTTTTCACCAATAAGGCCGTCAAGGCCACTGCCAACGGCAACCCCGTTCGTCTTCTCATCGAGGCGCGAGACGGAGGAGATCCCGCCCTCTCTACCGTTACCTCCGTCGATTTGCTGATCCTGGACACCAACGACCACACGCCGCTCTTTCCCCAGGATGTCTACAGCGTCACAGTCTCGGAGAACGCGCCCATTGCCACTACTCTGCTAACCATCTTTGCGTCCGACCAAGACTGGAGCCCCCAAAACACGCATCTGGACTATGCCCTCGTCGGAGGGAACGAAGAGAGGCATTTCTGCTTAGAAGTCAAAACGACACAAGCGGAGAATCGGATGAGCAATGTCGGCCAGCTGGTAGTGTGTGGCCCGTTGGACCGTGAGAACGTTCAGAACTACGCGCTCAAAGTGAGAGTTTCTGATCGAGGGACGCCACGTCTCAACAGCTCCGCCGTTGTCATGGTGACCGTCGTGGATTGCAACGACAATGCGCCACTTTTTGCGAGTACAGAATATCATGTTGAAGTCAGCGAAAACAGCCACACGGGCACCAGCCTGGTGCAGGTCAATGCAACCGATCCTGACATGGGAGTGAACAGTGTGTTGCGCTATGAGATCATCTCGGGGAACACCAGAGGATGCTTCAAGCTGGACCCTGAATCTGGACTTTTAACGGTCAATACCTCGCTAGACTACGAGGAAGTCTGCCAATACAACCTCACCATCCGGGTGTCTGATGGCGATGACTCAACGGAAGATCGGAAAGTGGCGTTCACCGTGGTTTTTATCACGGTTTTGGACGAGAACGACAACAGTCCCTACTTCCTGTTCCCCACAATGAACTGCTCCGTGCCGGAGAACCTCCCGGCGTTCACCCACGTCTGCGCCATTCGGGGTCTCGACAAAGACATGGGCGCCTATGGACAACTTACCTCCTCCATCCTGTCCTCCTGTTTCGTCATAGATTTTGGTGGGGTCGAGAGGAAGGAGTCCGCCTTGGCCGTGGACCCCCAAACTGGTGATGTTCACACCCAGCAGACGTTGGACTACGAGCATGAGAGCGAGTATTGCTTGGTGGTGGAAGCCCGGGACAAAGGCAACAGGGTGTCGACAGTCCGAGTGCACATTTCTGTCAAGGGAGCGGACGAGTTTAGTCCCCTGTTCACCCAGAAGCAGTACCACTTCTTCCTGCCCCGAAACGCGAAGCCAGGGGATGCCGTTGGCTTTGTGATGGCACTGGACCAGGATGGAGGTGCAGATGGGGTGGTGGAGTACTCCCTTTTGGACCCACCCCCGTTCTTCTCCATCAACAAAACCTTAGGAGCCATCTATGCGTCGGGACCCGTGTTCCGCAGACGGGGCGGTGAGGACTTGCTGGAACTGACCGTGTCTGCCAGAAGTCCCCGACCAGGGTCCAGGACAACTTCCTGCCAGGTTTTTGTCAATGTCTCTAGCTCAGACAAGGGAGTTGTTGGTCTGCCACTTGACGGCCACGTGCTCAGTCTGAGCATCTCCCTTGCCGTATTCCTGCTGATCCTGGTTTTCTTTGTCGGCCTGGTGCTCAGATCCAAATTCAAAGAGGCTGGCCTAAAAAATCTGGCCACCGACCTGAACCAACCAGACCGTGCCTTCTCTCTGCAGGACATGAAACCTGGCATCTTAATGAAAAATGGTGACATGTCCTGCTGCCAAACGCCATCCGACTGGAGCGGCCGCGGTTCGGCGGAAGGAGAGACGGCCGAGGACCAGGAGATCAAGTGGATCAACGAGTATCCCTGCTGCGAAAGAGACGAGAAACGGACCTTGGAAAACCCAGACGGGGATGCCGCGTCTTGCCACTCTGTGGATGTTGGGCCGGGAAACTTTTTATCGTCCGGTAAATGTTTGGTCTCTGGCACGACCGGCATGGAAAGTCTGCAGCACTTCAAAGAAGAAGGGGGAGGCGAGGGACTACTTGTACGGATTAGAGAAAGGAATTTAGAGGGGAAAGGTGCAGATTCTCTGGAGTGTCTGAATGGGAGCTACAGATGGGACTATTTGCTGGATTGGGAGCCTTGCTTCCAGACCCTGTCGTCGGTCTTTACGGACATTGGGATGCTCCCGAACCAGGAGCTCCAAGGGGGCCGCGAGGAACCGGCCCACCCGCCTCCGCTCATAACATCCGTGGCCCGGCCGGGGGTTCGGACGGTGCCACCTCGCAAACCACTACGGGCACCCAGCCTGCGGCGGCGGCCCTCCTACCCCAGGTACGCCTACTCCCCCTTGGCCAGGAACACGGGGCTCACGCCGACGGCCATGACACCAACATTCTCCCCTTCGCTTTCATCACTCACCATCAGGACCCCCAACGCCTCACCCAACGTATGCGACCCTGGGGTGGGCGGTATTAGACTGGACTCCGGACCCCTCACCGCAAGCCTGCTGGAGGCAGAAATCCAAGTATGACCAAGTGTTTAACTTTCGTGCATTTGGAGCTTGTCAAATATTTTGTAACCAAGGAAGAAGCCATTTCCAGCTAAATTTTATGATACCACCCTTCAGTTTGTCTGTAGAGAGAAGACCAGGTCACAGATCATTTTGTTCATGTTCCTAAGAACCGATCATGTTCTAAACTGTTCTTAATAAATATTGAGAAGATTGGATTAGTTGTACTTTTTTTGGAAAACTTGGACCTCTTTTTGTGGAATACTCAATGCAGCCCATGCACACCCAGAGGCTTATCACCAGCGGTCCCGACATGTTGAGTTTGAGGCACCTGTTATCGAACGACCAAATATGCAGTTAAACGCTTTTGAGCTTCAGTGCCACCGGGGTTGAGGCGTCTAGCTGCTGAAACCTCGACCAGACGTCTCGGCAGAGACAATAAACACTGCGGCCCTGCCCCTCCGTGTAATCACCTGGAGGTGCGCCGTTATTTATTGAATCGCGTCTGTGTGCGCCTTCGCTCTTTTTCTTCGACAGTATTTGTGATTCCAGGGCGATGGAGGAGATCTCTCACCGTGTCTCTCCCCCCCTCCCATCCCCACAACGGACCCTCCCCTTCCACCACCGGTGAGCGTTTACGCAATCCCGCTGACGGACACGCAAACAAACAAAAGAGCGCGGAAAGCACGCCTGACCTCCTCGGTGGCGGTAATTGATCACAGACGTCCTTCCTTACCTCGCCTTTCATGAAAAGCATGTGGGACATCGGCCCCAATGCTTTCCGCATGCTCCCGATGGCTTGTTATCGCTCACTGTCAGTATAAAAATAACATCAAGTGCTTTTAGAGCAGCTCATGTTCCAACCTCAGACCCGCTATTGTGATCCTGTACCCCCCCCCCCCCCAAAAAAAAAAAAATCAAAAAACAAAAACACATGATCTGAGTCAAGGGCTTGAGAGTTTTTTGATGTTGTGACCACAAACCCGTACGTTAGGTTGGTTGATGATTCAACATCGTAGTCGGAACATTTGAAGACTTTGAATGGACACGTTAGGCTTCACTGAAGACGTCAGAGCATCTGAAGTGTTTACGTTGGGCTGAATCATCTTTCACGAAAACACGTACGCGAGCCTCATTGATTACTCAACGAAACTTTGACGTTTACGAAAAAGATGCTAGGTTTTGAAGCCTCGAAATCGTCTTCTGTACGTACGAACACACGGATGCTTTAGTTGTCGAAGTGCATGTTCGATGTTTGCGTCGCATGCATTCGATTTGAGACATCGGCATTATTTACAAAAACACATTCCTTTGAATTTGAGACGATGTTCACGACAAGAATGTTAGGTTCGCCGAAGTTTCAAAATCATCAACGGTGCTTCCAGAAACGCAAACGTTAGGTTCGAAGACTAAATCGTCTGAGTTTCTACAAACAAAATTGCCTTGAACATTTGGTTTCCCGACGACTCCAAATGCGTCGACGATGTTGAGTCCAAAAATGCATTTGTTCGATTTGAAAATTCAAAACCAACCTCACCTCAAACAAAAAATGTGTCGGCTCAGCAAAAGACTTTTTGAAGCTGATGTTTTTGGTGGTGTTTAGCAAAACAAGCTTGTTTGGTTATTGATGGAGGGAAAAAAATTGTTTCCAAAATCGGTCAAAAACCTCAAAACTGACATTTTTTTGAAAGCTAATATCCTAAATAAAATGGCTAGTAAATAAATATATTACATAACATCCATGTGAAATGTTGTAAATGTGAGCATCCATGTGCCAGTTTTTGGACAATGGGGAATAGGTTGATTTTGTCACGTCTGACTTTTTTTTTCACGTTTTCAGCCCAGCCAAGCTTACTGTAGAAATATTTTCCTCGAAACTTTAGCTGTCTGAATAAAACCTGAAAGTATCTTTTAGCTCCACTGGGCTTGTAGGGCGGGAGTGTTATTCAGTGAGGAGTTCAGTTGATGGTGGGCATGAGAGAGAGACAGAGAGAGAGAGAGTCAAAGCAGCCTGAAGCGTCACATTTGGATTCAATCAAATCACTCATGTTGTTTTATTTTTTGGGGTAGGGGGGG